>APFE030739634.1:0-27384 GCA_000404065.3 Pinus taeda | reverse complement strand
GGGGAATAGGACAGTGAGAGAGTGGGAGTGAACGAGAGGGAGAGGGAGGGAGAGAGAGAGAGGGAGAGAGAGAGGGAGGGAGGGAGACAAAGAAAGAAGAGAGGGGTAGGGAGAGGGTGAGAGGGAGGGCGTGAGGGAGAGCGACATGGAGACAGAGAGAGACAGGGGTGGGAGAGAGAAAGAGAGAGTTGTGGAGAGAGCTCGAGAGAGGGAGTGGGGGAGGGCGAGCCACAGCGAAAGGTAGCAGGAGATGGGGGCGAAGGATTACAGAGAGGAGGAGAGGTAGAGAGATATTTTGAGGGAGAGGGAGAGAGAAGTAATGAGAGAGAGAGAGAGAAATAATCAAAGCATAGAGATAATTCGAAAAAGATAGAGAGGGAGAGTGGCTAGGAGGATTGATAGGTGGAGGGAAATGGAGAGGGGGAAAGTGGGAAGGTAAGATTGTCAGAGAGCGGGAAGGGGAGAGGGAGAGGAAGGGAGAGAGTGAGAAAGAGGGGGCAGGGAGGGGAAGGAAAGATAGAGGGAGGGAGAGAGGGAGATGGATAGGGAGAGTGGGACAACAAGTTGGGGAGGCGGGAGAGAGGGAGGGGGGATAAGGAGAGAGAGGGAGAGGTGGAGAGAGGGAGAGGGAGTGAGAGAGGGAGAGAGAGAGAGGCAGAGGGATGGGAGGAGAGATAGGAAGAGGAGGAGAGAGGGTGAGGGAGTGAGGAGGAGGGGGGCAGAGGGGGAGGGATGAGGAGAGAGAGAGAGATGGAGATTGGGGAAACAAATGGGGGAGAGAAAGAGGTATAGGGAGAGGGAGAGAGAGGAGCAGGGCGGGGGGGGCGGAGCGAGTGCTGAAGTGTGGGGAAGAGGGAGAGCGAGAGGGGAAGAGAGCTAGAGAGTGGGAGGGTGAGAGGGAGAGGAGCAGAGGGAGATATAGGGAGATGGAGGGAGAGGGGGAAGAAGGGGAACGCTAAGGAGGAGAGAAAGAGAGAGAGAGAGAGAGAGAGCAGAGAGAGAAGGGAGACAGTGTGTAGGTGGGGGAAAGGGAGGGAAGATAGAGGGAGAGGCGGAACAAGAGAGAGAGAGCGAGAGAGAGAGAGAGAGAGAGAGAGAGAGGCAGGGTGGAGAGGTAGAGAGGGAGAGAGGGAGGGAAGAGTGGAGAGGGAGAGGAAGAGAGAGGGAGAGATGGAGAGAGGTAAAGAGGGATAGGGGGAACGGGAGGGTGATAGAGATGGAGGGTGAGGGATCGAGTGAGAAAGAGGGCGAGTGAGGGAGAGGGAGGGAGGGAGTGGGAGGGATGTAGCGGGAGGAAGGGAGAAAGAGGGAGAGGGGAAGAGAGAGGGGGAGAGAGGGAGGGAAGGAGATGGAGAGAGAAGAGAGAGACAGATATATAGAGGTATAGAGGGAGGGAGGGAGAGGGAGAGAGAAGAGAGGGGAAGGGAGAGAGCGAGGGAGAGAAAGAGGGTTTAGGTTTTAGGGTTTGAGGTTTGGGTTTTGGGGTTTATTGTTTAGGGTTTAGAGTTTGTAACAATTTAGTAAATTCTTTTAATAAACACTTAAATAAAAGTTAGAAAATGATTTTTAAAGTGCTTAGGCTTTTGGCTTTTGGGGTTTGGGGTTTAGGATTTATGGTTTAGGGTTCAATGCTTATAACACTTTAGTAAATGATTTTAATAATCACTTAAATAAAATTTACAAAATAGTTCTTAGAATGTTATAAAATGCCTAGGGTTTAGGGTTTATATCACTTTAGTAATTTATTTTAATAAAAACTTAAATAAAATTTACATAACTCTTTTTAAAATGTTATAAAATGCTTAGGGTTTAAGGTTTTGATTTTATAAATGTTATTAGTAAATATTTAAATAAAAGTTGCAGAATGCTTTTAAAATGTTGTAAAATTCTTATGGTTTAGGGTTTAATGTTTAGGTTTTGGGGTTTAAAGTGTAGGTTTTGTGTTTATGGTTTAGGGTTTATAACGATTTAGTAAATTCTTTTAATAAACACGTAAATCAAAATTAAAAATTGATTTTTGAACTAGTATAAAATGCTTAGGATTTATGGTTTATGGCTTAGGGTTTGGGGTTTAAGGATTAGGGATTATAAAATGCTTAGGGTTTATGGTTTATTGTTTAGTATCAAGGGCTTAGGGTTTATAACAATTTAGTAAATTTTTTTAATATACACTTAAATAAAAGTTACAAAATGCTTTTAAAAATTGTATGAAACACTTAGGGTTTATGGTTTAGGGTTTCGGGTTTCGGGTTTTGGGTGTAGGTTTTAGGGTTTAAGGTTTATAAAACTTTAGTAAATGCTTTTAATAAAAACTTCAGTAAATGTTACACAATGATTTTTAAAATGTTATAAAATTGTTAAGGTTTAGAGTTTGGGGTTTAACGTTTAGGGTCTAGGGGTTTAAAAAGTTACAAAACACTTTTTAAAATGTTATAAAATGCTTATGGTCTATGGTTTGGGGTTTAGGTTTGAGGGTTTAGGGTTTAGGGTTTAGGTTTTATAACACTTTAGTAAGTGCTTTTAATGAACACTTCAAAAAAGTTACAAAACACGTTATTAAATGTTATAAAATTTTTAGGGTTTAGGATTTGGGGTTTAAGGTTTAAGGTTTAGGGTTTAGGGTTTAGGTTTTATAACACTTTAGTAAATTCTTTTAATATACACTTAGATAATAGATGCAAAACACTTTTTAAAAGGTTATAAAATGCTTAGGGTTTAGGTTTTGTGGTTTCGGATTTGGGTTTTAGGGTTTTAGGGTTTATGTTTTATAATGCTTTAATAAATTCTTTTAATAAACACTTAAATCAAAGCTACAAAAAGCTTGGTAAAATGTTTTAAATTGCTTAGGTTTTATGGTTTATGGTTTATAATGCATTAGTAAATTCTTTTAATAAACACTTAAAAGAATTACAAAATGCTTTTTCAAATGTTATAAAATGACTAGGATTGAGGGTTTAGGGTTTAATGTTTGGGATTTAAAAGGTACAAAATGCTTGTTAAAATGTTATAAAATGCTTAGGGTTTGGGGTCTATGCTTTAAAATGTTATAAAATACTTAGGGTTTAGGGTTTAGGGTTTATAAAACATCAATAAATTATTTTAATCAACACTTAAAAAAGGTAACAAAACACTTGTTAAAATGTTATAAAATACTTAGGGTTTAGAGTTTAGGGTTTGAGGTTTGGGGTTTAAAAGGTTATAAAATTCTTAGGATTTAGGGTTTATAAGACATTAGTAAATGATTTTAATAAACACTTTAAAAATTTATAGAACACTTTTTAAAATGTTATAAAATGCTTAAATTTTGGGGTTTAGGGATTAGGGTCTAGGGTTTAAAACACTTCAGTAAATACCTTTGATAAACACTTGAAAAAAAGTTACAAAACACTTTTTAAAATGTTATAAAGTGGTCAAGGTATAGGTTCACGGTTTAAAATGTTATGAAATGCTTAGGGTTTAGGGTTTAAGGGTGTGGTTTAGTAAATACCTTTAATAAACACTTCAAAAAAATTGACAAAACCCTTGTTAAAATGTTATATCACTCTTAGGGTTTAGGGTTTATGTTTAGGGTTTATAAAACTTTTGTAAATGCTTTTATTATTAGGGTTTAGGGTTAGGGTTTAGAGTTTAGGAGTTAGGGTTTCGGGTGTAGGGTTTAGGGTTTAGGGCTTTTGACACTTTGGTAAATGATTTTAATAAACACTTTAATAAAAGTTACAAAATGTTTTTTCAAATGTTATAGAATGCTTCGGTTTTAGGGCTTAGGGTTTAGGGTTTGTGGTATAGGGGTTAGGGTCTAGGGTTTAGGGTTTATAAGGCTTTAGTAAATTATTTTAATAAACACTTAAATAAAACTTGAACTCGAAAATTGTGGATTTATAGTGAGTTTGTCTTAATAGATTTTTTTATCATATAGGAAATTAGCCTTTAATTACATATTTTATCATTTAGCCAATCTCATTGGGCATTTTCTGCAATTTCAAAAAAAATGTGTATTGATGAACAATTATTACAGTTTTGACTGAAGAAGAGAACAATATAGTTACACACCAAGGAGTTCACAAATTTATAGATGGTGATGAACGACCAAATCCTAAAGATGTTGGCTTTTTTCAAGGGGAGTAATTGGATAATTATTTTTTCTGTTAGAAAACTAATGCACAAGAAGGAAAAAATAACTTGATCTAAGGACTCATTGAGTGATTCACCTATAATTTAAAATATTTTATAATTAAGTGAATGATTCACTAATATTTTACAAGATTTTTCAATACATTGAAAGATTCACCAAAATTTTACAATATTTTATACTTTAGTAAAATATTCCAAAAATTTGATATATACTTGTTGTAGTGTAGTAGAAAATGACTATTGGTTACTAGTACAAATCAAAACAAAAAATCACACGAATGTAAGGAACATACGAATAGAAGAGGAGAAGCTATGTAGAAGAGAACCAAAAAAGTGTTACTTTATATTATATTCTCTTCATAAGTCAATCACAAATATACAATGATTCATACATTTCCATATATATACTATGTCAAGATGGTCACAATAATTTAATTGTGAAAAGAAATTTAACCTATCTAACTTAGACTGTTAACTCAACTAGAGAGTTTATGGACTTTATGATATCAATTCTACAATTGTTTGGGATGGTCAACTAAGTCGACTAGCCCCTCCAACATCTCCCCTGCCCTTAATTCCTTCTTTGTGACAAAGAAGGGAAGATTTGGAGTCTTACAAAAATTTTACAAAATTTGATACATCACAAATTAGAAAATGTAAATGCTTAGAATGAAATGAAAGTTATTCCACAAGGGTGGTTGGCTAATTAGCAGATCTAGTTTTGTGGTCAACTAGAACTTGTTGAATTACATCTACAAGATTTAAAATGTGAATTCATCTTCTTTTCCCTTCCCTTGGCAACAAATTGGAACATTCAACTTCATTTCATGAGTGTCATATCATTTTTCTGAAGAGAGAACACATCATAAAAGCTTGGCTCAAAGAAAATTTATGTTGTCAGATAGATGACCGAGATGATTGTACTATTGTATGTGTTGGTGTTGAAGTCACAGGGAATGTTGTTTGATAGATAGTTGGTGTAATTACTTGAATATAATTATCATATAGACCATTTTCGTACAACTATACTTTCATAGGTATCAAATGCTTTTAAGTATTTCAAATATTAAAACTTATGAGGTAGTGATATGTGCACTAACAATTATTGATCAACTAGTAATTGGTGTTTCAATTGTTGCACTTTATTAACAATTCCATGAAAATAATAAATAACATTGGCAAATTCTCATCAATAGATTTTTCTCGAGGTTAAGTTACTTGTTGGGAGCACAATTCTAAAATTATAAATTATTGAGTTTATATACGATTACATGTGGATGAAAGTTATATTGGGAAAATATTAAAAATATTTGGCTCTGTAATATAATGATGTTCTCACTCTTACTTTTCTCAGGAAAATTCTTGGTGAGCCTTTCGAATTATAGTGGATATATTTTTATTCCATTGAACTATCAATTTATCTTGAACTTTGTTGACATGAGCAGTTAGTTACTCACTCTGGTCGACCAACTGTTGTATAAACTATTGGATTGCAATAAGTGGATCATCAATTCTACTTCGATTGTTGATGTTAAGTTTTTCTATTTCTTGGAGCTCCATTGTTATTTCTTGTAGGCAAGTAACTTTATTTATTTAAATAATGAAGATTGATACCATGTTCAGCTTCTGAGTCTTCTTATCCTCCATAGGATTTTGAGTTTCCTTGGGCTTGGCCATCCCAGGAGCCTTAGAGCCTTTTTTATCATTTACTTTTCTTCCTTTCACTTATTAATGACATGTATCCTTTGTTATTTTTTTTCTATTGCTGCATTTAGTATTGATGATTTCTTGTTGTAGGATTGGGTTAAATGTTTGAAGTAGTTTATTTTTCAGGATCAAAAGAATCATTTAATCCTTGTAACATCTTTGTATGGTCATAGTAATCATTGAATTGTTTGAATTGGTTATTTTATTCCCAAATTTAGATTTCTGGAAGACCTTTGTGCCAAATAACTATAAATTTCTACTATTTTTTAGAGCATGATAATGAGTCTCAATCAATTTGATTCAACTTGCATAAGATCATAAAAATATTCTAGCTAATAACAAAAATTGATCCATTACATTTTCACTTGATTAGGTTAGGCATTTGATATATTTACTAGCTCATTAGTTCTCGAAATTCTAAATTTTAGACTAGTAATTTTTTGCTAGGTATTTTTGAGGGATTCCACTTGGAATTGGGATCTAAAACATCTTAGTAAATAGAATAAAAAATACCATACAATTCTAATTTGATTTTCTTGGTCATTCAGTGAATTATAGTCTCCTATAGTAAATCTCTTGTAGGAACAACAATATCTCCTATAACAAGCATCCGACAATTATATACTTACCCAGATATGGTCAAGAAGATTGGTTATTCTTCCTTAGGATTGAATCAAGAACCCTAGACTCTATGTCAATGATCAGGGAAGACTACATACCACCTAGGACTTTCCTCTTTACAAATGCAAAACATTTCATCGATTTGGGCTAATTGACAGATTTATGAAATGCAGAATACAGTGATGACTTTCACATCCAATGAAATCTGTTAGTGGACCTAAACTCTTTGAAATGTAATGATTTAAATTTACATTGGTGTGCCCTAACTAGATGTCAAGAAGCATAGATCTTCAGTAGAAGAAGACCAACAATGTATTAGAAAGAAAAGTATGTGTATCCTCTTATTGATGTTGATTTCATAGTCGATGTAGATGTCCAAGTTGCAAAGTTTGGTATTGGACACATGTGGACTATTGGATGGTAGCATGAGATTGGACCAAGTTGGCCCTAAATGTAGCACCATTGAAGGACTATAGTTTCTTCTAAATGAGGCATATATTAAAGGTGATTAAGGTTCGACCAACTGGGAAGAGAATTTCTACAACCCAAGTTCATTGTGGGAGAAGGACATGTTACCATGATAGGAAGATTGCCTCTTGCCCTATGTTTGTCTTCATTGGAGCAGTGCAAGAGGAAAATAGTGGGAAGAAGTCCCTAAGCAGCTAAGGAGCAACAACAGGTAAGAAGACCAAAAAATGCCTTCTTCTTGAATGACTAAGTAGCATCTAGTGAGCATGAAGTCCATATGCATTGGTTTTATATGGTCTTATGATTAACTAGATGGAAGATTGGAGAAACGAGTTCAATGGCCTAAAGGAGTTGGTTTATATATACGGGATTGACCCTAGAATGGAATCAAAGGACCCATATTGTGTTCATGACATGAAAAAGTAGTTTTGATTGAGTTCCATATCATCTAGATTATCAATGTATCTTTTCCTTGTATTGATGTACTAGTGTATGTATGATGGATATTATCCCTAGTAAGAGAGCCCTCGCCTATGTTATAGATTCATAATATAACCAAGTTGGGTTTTTGTAAAAATTATAAAAAGTTGTCTATATTTTATGCACTAATACATTTATTGTTGTATATCATTTTAGCATGCATAGTAGTTTTTTATGATACTTGGATTGGCAGTGTCAGTGATTGTAAGATTCTAACCTAGACTCTAGTGACATGGAAAACCAGCAAAGTTCAAATTTAAAAACTTTAGTTATTTCAAGGGAAAATTGAATATCCAATGAGGGAGGAAACATTTTTATTTCTTAAATTATCCTGTATATATTGATATCTAAATTATCACGACAATATTCAAATCATAGTACCTAGGCATTCATCTTGACTTTACAATAATTTAAAACAATCATGTGAAATAATTACATTGTAGACAAATATTACAACAATAATTTTTTTTTAAAAGTATTTAATATAAAGAAAATATATATAATGATTAAGAGATAATATCTGGCCACTAGATAATATTCATTCCTGCCTTCAATGTGCCCATGCCTTCTACAATATTTACAAGATGTTTCGTATGAAATTATCCATGGTTGTTTCCTAGAAAAGTAAAATGGACAAGAATCTTACTCCAGTAATAAATAGAAAATTTTTATGGAAGACACAAATTAATTATGAGTTTTAAATACAAATTTAATTATGAGTTTTGAGACGTTTATGATTATTTTTTTTTGCCTTGGCTATGTGAAATATATCAAGTGAGTGTTTTGATGTTCATTTGAGTTTGCTAGCCATTTCATTTATATGGCTACACTAATTCCTATATTCTTCTAAATCAAGGAGGGCCTTGTTCTTTGTAAAGATTCACACATACACAATTTTCCACTTGCCCTTTTTAAAACTTATTTAAAACGGTTTTGCAAATTTGTCAAGACACTTACTCTAAATATATATTGCTTTGCAATTTTAAATAAAGCCTTTCAACGGACTACTACAAACATCCCAAAATAAAAATTAATTAACACTGAATTATAAACTGCAAATAAATAAATAAATAAAAACAAAACATAAATAGGAGTCCTTTTGGCAGGATGTGCGTTTAATATTTCCCTTTGGAAAAAGCATGGTAACAAAGGAATCAGTGATGGGAAAAAGTGGACCTCACAACAAAAGAATCGGCCCAACGTGGATGGAAAAAGCATGAACCTGGAAGCAAAAACATTTCTGTGACATCTTTTTTCAAAAATAGAAAGCTACATGACATCTTTTTCAAAAATAGAAAGCACGAGAATAGAAATTTAAAAAAAGCGAAAGCATCAACCCATCTTTTTCCAAAAAGGAAAAAAGCGAGAATTGAAATTTAAAAAAACCAAAAAATAATGAACTCTCAATTCAGAAATGGACGGGAGAATTCGGCCGATGGCAGCTACAACATTTCGTGATGTCCAGTCTCGCATGGAATCTCGAGGCCTTTCATACGATGGTCATGCTTTTTGCAGACTATGAGCCCAACTGGCACTGCAACATAGAGAAACCCTTCGACAATTTCGTTTCCATCAAGCGCGGGTTCGAATACTGCAGTTCCACGGGATCTTTGTGTTGCATGGATCGGGCATCATGGAGCTGGGATGGAGGGAGCGGAGTTTCGACGGTTTCATAAATATAAAGTTGGGGTTCTGCAGTCTGCGTTTTTCATCGTGGGCTCAATACACAACAAGTTAGTAGAGAAAAACAAAAACCAAGCAAACAAGGAACAAAATACACAACAACCATGGGTTAAACTAATAAAAAAAAAAAGGTTATAGTGGAAAACCAAATACAAAGCTATGAGAAGTCATTTAAAAATCCAGTCCCAGTCGTGCTTGAATTCGCAAGGGATAAATTGGGGAAATGAAGGAAAAATTAAATTTGATAGAAATTATTGAGGAAGCAGAGCCTTAAATTCAATATAAAAATGGCTCAATACACAACAAGTGAGTAGAGAAAAAACAAAAACCCAGCCAACAAAGAACACAATACACAACAACCATGGGTTAAACTAATTAAAAAAAAAAGAGGTTATAGAGGAAAACCAAATACAAAGCTATGAGAAGTCATTTAAAAACCCAATCCTAGTCGTGCTTGAATTCGCAAGGGATAAATTGGGGCAATGAAGGAAAAATTAAATTTGATAGAAATTATTGAGGAAGAAGAGCCTTAAATTCAATATAAAAATGGCTAAAGAAAAGTCATCTCTACATACCTCTTTAGCGAGGTAGGTTTTGACTTTGAACAACAGCAATGTCAACCACCTCTTTCATTTTTTCATTCATTTCCCCGCAACATCATCCTTTAATTCATTCGAATAGCACCAAACAAGTTACAAGGAAATTTATGTTCATACCTGATGCAGGAGCATCCAGCTCACCGTAATTGGGCAAAATTCCAACCAGGTTCAAAGGCTATTGGTCGATTGGATTGTTTAAATTTTTACTGTAATAATTTTTCTTTTAGTTTGTTTTACAGAGTCAGTGAATTTAGACATCTCTTTTTACTTCAGTTAGAATTATTGTAGCTCAGTTATTAGTTAAGGAATGGTCCGTTAAATTAGGGAAATAAGAACCAACTGTTCCTCCAAGTCTTGAAGTGCCAAGTGATTATAATTATTAACAAAAATAGTATTTCTGTAACCATATTCTATATCAGTTGGATTAACTGTAAAGATCAACTGAAAATAGAGAATATAAATAAATCAAATGTAAGAGGAGAGGGTTCAGTTGAATGATAAGAGAAGAGAAATAGATACAGTCAGAAGCATTCAAAAAAGAAAGTTATTTGTCCATCTATATCATCTTTATTAATATTTGCCCAAATGAAATTTTTTTCTTTACGGCCTGATAAACTACCATACAAATAATATTTATCAAATTGTTGTTGCAAGCATTCAAATATGAATCACAGTGAAATATTAAACAACCGGATGAAGTCTCAGTAATCTACAGTCACAAATGACAGACAGCCATACATTTATTTAACATTGTTTTCGCCCACAGTCGAATAGGAATATCGGCATATAACACCCAGAAATCAAAGGTGAAGAAATTGCGTACAAGAGTCAACCATTTCCAGTGTTCGAAGTCATAAAGAGCAATCACAGAACAGAGGCAGAATACAAATTCTCACCGAGGTCAAACCACGGAACCGAGCCGAATAGCCATCAAAACCAAACACCATTTCCATTAAAATTGCAAGCAGGTTGAATAGAGGAGGGGCCGAGTTTTTCCCGTACAAAGAGTTGCACATACCAATAGAGCAGAGTATATAGCATTCTACAGAAGAAACCCAAAAACCCTCGACCAGAACAGATAACCTCAGAGCGGAAATAACGAATGAACAATCCAGAACATGCCATAATGAACAAGGGTTAAGGCGCGAAGGGCAACCGGGAGCAGTCTCGAGACGGAGTACAGATATTTACTGCAGGCATTAACTCTCCAGCTGCCAACTCACATAAAAATCCCACGGACAAACACAGTTAAGATTTTTATTTGCCACGTATACATTTTCCTTCTGCGTGTAAAGTGTAAAGTGTAGGCCTTTTGGGATGGGTTACACCAGAGTGGTATCAGAGCATTGAGTTAAAGAGATTTGAAAAAAATGGATGTAGGTAGACGAGGACGAGGCCGAGGTGCTCGTAGAATGGCAGATGAGGCATTACGAGAAGAAATCAGAGTTCTTACTTCTCATTTGGAAGTAGTAGAGGCGGGCAGGAGAAGAGATCGAGCAATGGGCAATGTGAGTGAAGAAGAAGTAGAAGTGGCAGCAGATGGACCTGAAGGTGAATCAGCAGAAGTGAAATTACTGAAGTCTATCTTATTATCGAACAACAGACCAAAACCAGAACTCCCAACATACGATGGTAGTTTGTCTATTGATGTTGTGTTAGATTGGATTAGTGAGATGGACAAGTATTTTGAATGCGAAGAAGTTAGTGAAGACCGTAGAGTCAAAGTTGCAGCAACAAAGCTGAAAGGACACGCAGCTCTGTGGTGGGATAGTGTCCATAATGAGAGGAAGAGGTTGAACAAAACGCCGATTAAAACTTGGACAAGGATGGTCGCTAAATTGAAGGGCATATTTCTGCCAAGGGATTATCAAATCGTGTTACATAGACAGGTACAGAACTTGAGACAGAGGGGACTGACTGTGAAAGAGTATAGAGAGGAATTCTACCGAGTGAATTTGCGAGCCGGATATACAGAGGATATGGCAGAAAGGACATCTAGATATGTTAATGGACTGAGGATGGATATTTTGGATGAAATAAGTATTTTGTCTCCAAATAATACTGAGGAGGCATACCAGAGCACAATTAAAGCAGAGGAGAAAATTAACCGAAGACAAAATGCTCGGAGAGGACGAGGGTCTACCAGAGGGAGAGGCCAGTCCTATGGCAAGGGCCGGACTGGTAGCAACAGCAAGGAAGCCAGTAGTTCGAGGACTTCGGGAACAACAGAAAAAGGAGACGGAATGAGAGGTGGCAGATCGTTCCAACACGGCAGAGGAAATTGTCGTGGAAGGGGAACTGGTTATCAATGCTATAGATGCCACAAGTGGGGGCGTCGTTCGTTTGAGTGCCCAGAAACAGATTCAGCTGGACAGCGAGGCGCGTATGTGGCGCAACCAGAGGAAAGAGCAGCACCCCCTCAAGAGGCAGAGAATGCCCCAGAAACGGGAGAAGCTTATTGCTGCATAAGGTATTACTGAAACCAGTTGATGAGAGTGTCGAACAGACGCAGCGGAAAGCTCTGTTCAGGAAAATTTGCAAATCACATGGTAAGTGTTGTAAGATGATAATCGACAGTGGAAGTACGGACAATTTGGTATCCATGGAAATGGTGGAAAAGTTGGGGCTGAAGCATTTAAAACACCCCAGTCCGTATAGAGTTTCATGGTTACAAAAGGGGCACCAGTTACTGGTGGACGAGCAAAGTGAGGTTGAATTTCAAATAGGTCGATATAAGGATAAAATTATTTGTGACATCATGCCGATGGACGTATGTCACATATTACTGGGCAGGCCTTGGCAATATGATAGGAAGGTGACACACGATAGAGTGATGAACTGTTATAAGTTCGAGAAAGAGGGGGTCAGGCATACCCTTGTGCCTATCAGAGAAGAGAAGGAAACAGCTGAAGCAAATGAAACCAAAGCATTGCTAATGAGCGGAAAACAGTTTTTAAAACAGGTTGAGAATAGTGAAATAAGTTATGCTGTAGTCAAAAAGACAAGGACAGTCCTCTTACATACAGAGATAACAGATTTACCCGTGGAAATACAGCGAATGTTGGAAGAATTTGCAGATATTGTAGTGGACGACTTGCCAGACAAGTTACCCCCCAAGCGGAGTATCAGCCACCATATTAACTTTATACCCGGAGCCAACTTCCCAAATAAAGAAGCCTATCGAATGAGCCCCAAGGATAATGAGGAAATCAGGAAATAGGTGCAAGAACTATTGGACAAAGGTTTAATCAGAGAAAGTTTGAGCCCATGTGCTGTGCCAACAGTCCTCGCCACCAAGAAGGGAGGAGAGTGGTGGATGTGCACCGATTCTAGGGCCATCAATAAAATCACCATCCGGTACAGATTTTCGTTACCGCGTATGGATGATATGATGGACTTTTTAAGTGGGCAGCTTACTTCTCAAAAATAGACTTAAAAAGTGGATATCACCATATTCGGATACGAGAAGGAGACGAGTGGAAGACAACTTTTAAAACAAATGAGGGATTATATGAATGGCTGGTTATGCCATTCGAGTTGAGCAATGCACCCAACACATTCATGAGGCTCATGAATGAGATGTTGAAGGAGTATATTGGGGAATTTGTAATAGTTTATTTAGATCACATCCTTATTTTCAGCAAGACGAAAGAAGAACACTTCTGGCATGTGTGCAAAGTGTTGGAAAAACTACAGTAGAACAAGTTATTAATAAATTTAAAGAAATGTACGTTTCTGCAAAGAGAATTAATTTATTTGGGATTTGTGACAGGAGAAAACGAATTAAAAATGGATCTGGAAAAGATAACAACAATAGTAAATTGGCCGTCACCGAAAAATTTATTTGAGGTACGTAGTTTCCATGGATTGGCAAGTTTCTAGAGAAAGTTTACTAAGAATTTTAGCGGAATTTGTGCTCCTATGTTAGAGACCATGAAAAAGGCCAGCCAACCTTTTCGATGGACAGAAGCAGAAGAAAAAAGTTTTCAACTATTGAAAAGGAAGATTACGGAAAGACCGATTCTCAGGCTACGAGATTTTCAGAAATTATTTCAGTTACGTTGTGATGCTAGCGGAGCAGCGATCGGGGCTGTACTCAGTCAGGAGGAAAGGCCTGTAGCATTTTTCATCGAAAAGATGAATGAGAGTAGGCAGAAGTACTCCTCATATGACAAAGAATTTGTCGCAGTGGTACAGGCTTTAAGACACTGGAGGCATTATTTGTTAGGGAACGAGTTCGTGCTATTTTCAGACAATTCTGCATTGCAATATGTAATGCAGCATCACAAACTCAATCATAAACATACCAAATGGGTGGAGTACTTACAGAGTTTTAATTTTGTGCTGAAACATATTAGTGGACAAGCAAACAAGGTGGTCGACGCATTAAGTAGAAAAGCTCTACTTTTGGAGGAGAGTTATGTACAGGTTTTGGGTTTTGAACATTTACGAGATCTTTACAAAACAGATACAGATTTCAGAGAAGCCTATGAGGAGTGCCAGAACCCTTTGATAAGGGGTAATAGTCCTTGGTTAGATTACAATATACAGGAAAAATTGCTATTTAAGGGAGGACAATTGTGTATCCCCAACTGTTCCATGAGGGAGAACATTATTCGCAAAAAACACAGCGTGGGTTTGGCTGGACACTTCGGTATACATAAAACCTTGGAGAAACTTAGTCATTTCTATTTTTGGCCAAGAATGCGACGAGACGTACAACGTTTTGTGATGAAGTGTAAGGTGTGTCAATTAGCGAAGGGACACAGCTGAACACATGATTATATACGCCATTACCTGTTCCAGGCAGACCTTGGGATTCGGTTAGCCTAGATTTTGTTTTAGGACTGCCAAAAACGCAGAAAGGTTATGATTCAGTGATGGTAGTGGTGGATCGTTTCTCAAAAATGGCACATTTCATACCTTGTCGGAAAACTAGTGACGCCACTCACATGGCCCACTTGTTTTTTAATGAGATTGTCAGGTTACACGGGTTACCAACAACCATCCTATCGGACATGGACGTGAAGTTCACAGGACATTTTTGGCGTACCTTATGGAAAAAAATGAACACCCAATTAAGCTACAGTTCTGATTATCACCCGCAAACCGACGGGTAGGCAGAGGTTGTGAACAGAAGTTTGGGAAACCTGTTACGAAACTTAGTCAGGGAGAATTCACGTATGTGGGACAGAGTGCTAGCGCAAGCAGAGTTTGCTTACAACCATTCGCCAAATCTTAGCACGGGTCTCAGTTCCTTTCAGATCCTATATGGCATGCACCCTCGTGGAGTGCATGAACTTCGAGATCTTGGTTTACAGGAACGACGGAGTGCGGGTGGAGAAGATTTTGGTAATTCAATGAGGGATTTACACGAACAGGTGAAAGCAAAATTACAGGACAACAACTCATAATATAAACAACATGCAAATCTAAAGAGAAGAGAAGTTCATTTTGAGGTGGGGGACGAAGTCCTGGTACACTTGCGTGAGGAACGTTTCCCTAAGGGTATGTACAATAAACTAAAGTACAAAAAGATAGGACCTTGTAAGATCTTGCGAAAATTTTCGGCAAATGCCTACGAAATACAACTACCACCCGTAATAGGCATTTCACCTATCTTCAATGTGGCAGATCTGTTTCCGTATACAGGTGATCTGATGGAGGAAAAGAAAGAGGGACCCGGACAATCCACGCGGAACACCCAGGAAGACGGAGAAACTTGGAAAAGACAGATGCCTTATGTCCAACCCCCTGAGATCGGAGGCATCCTCGAAACTCAGGTAGTTAGACGTACTCGACGGAAAAATTATTTTCAGTACCTCGTAAAGTGGAAGAACCGTCCGATTGAGGACATCTCATGGCTTGATGCCAGGCAGATTGGACAAACAAGAACGTCAGTCGAGGAGCTCATGAACCGGAGTCATGATCTCTTTTCACCCCGAGAGCCTGATGCAGGAGCATCCAACTCACCGCAATTGGGCAAAATTCCAACCAGGTTCAAAGGATATTGATCGATTGGATTTTTAAATTATTACTGTAATAATTTTTATTTTAGTTTGTTTTACAGAGTCAGTGAATTTAGATATCTCTTTTTACTTCAGTTAGAATTACTGTAGCTTAGTTATTAGTTAAGGAATGGTCCGTTAAATTAGGGAAATAAGAACCAACTGTTCCTCCAAGCCTTGAAGTGCCAGGTGATTATAATTATTAACAAAAATAGTATTTATGTAACCATATTCTATATCAGTTGGATTAACTGTAAAGATCAACTGAAAATAGAGAAATATAAACAAATCGAATGTAACAGGAGAGGGTTCAGTTGAATGATAGGAGAAGAGAAATAGAGACAGTCAGAAGCATTCAAAAAAGAAATTTATTTGTCCATCTGTATCATCTTTATTAATATTTGCCTAAATGAAATTTTTTTCTTTACGGCCTGATAAACTACAATACAAATAATATTTATCACATTTTTGTTGCAAGCATTCAAATATGAATCACAGTCAAATATTAAACAACCGGATGAAGTCTCATTAATCTACAGTCGCAAATGACAGACAACCATACATTTATTTAACATTTTTTTCGCACACAGTCGAATAGGAATCTCGGCATATAACACCCAGAAATCAAAGGTGAAGAAATTGCGTACAAGAGTCAACCATTTCCAGTGTTCGAAGTCATAAAGAGCAATCACAGAACAGAGGCGGAATACAAATGCAAAGAGGTAAGGACGCTGTATATTTTCTTTTCCTTTCATAAATTTCATTTTATAAAGTCAAAGGACCACAAATACAGTGACTATTGTTAAAGCCAGAATGACTCCATTGAAAAAACAAAGTCTGCTACCATACATAGAGTAAAGTACGACATATAGTCGGAAAAACTTTATAAACCAGAAAACCCTGAACTAGGGTTTGACAAAACCGACCGACAACGACTCCCATCTCTTGTAAAACTTAATACAGGAGCAAACGAAAGAAATACAACCAAGTTAAACTCATACAGTGACCGAAGGACCTGAGCAAGATCACAAAACCTTAACATTAAGCAAAACTACAACCAGACGTTTGGGATTGAGGCCTACCCAAGAAAATAAGCGACTGTACAAGCTAAATACTGGAGGATACGCTGCCCAGGTTGCCAACAGTGACCTGCAAACATCAACCCATCTACATTACAACGAAAGCAGTGAGGGGAATTTGAAGAAAAAGTGTGAACGCCTTTGGAGAATTAGAAATACAGTGAAATTACCTGGGAGAGCGAAGCCGAATACAACCGTGTGACATACTAAAGAATTTGGGTGACTGTAGACCAGAGGGACAAAGTGGGTTAGTTCCAGAAAGAGAAGCCGAGCAATATTGAAATAGGGACAGGAGTATTTACCTATTCCAAACGAAGGACGCGCGCCCCAAAAGTCCTGTGATCGAAGGCAAATACAGTGCCGCACTGTCAGAGACCCAACCAACAGCAAGCAGATAATACCCAACTAGATTCGAACCAGAGACAACAAGGTTCCAAGAAAACACAGCAAAACCACAGTGATTTCCAGAAACGGCTAGAAAACCTCGACCAAGAACCACGAGATACACACAGACAGCAAGATATAACTACCAGAAACAAGTTCTTAACAAATAACTTAAGAAATCCGCGCATGTAAGGAAGGAAAGAACATAAATACTCACCGAGGTCAAACCACGGATGCGAGCTGAATAGCCATCAAAACCAAACGCCATTTCCATTCAAATTGCAGCAGGTTGAATAGAGGAGGGGCCGAGTTTTCCCGCACAAAGAGTTGCACATACCAACAGAGCAGAGTATATAGCATTCTACAGAAGAAACCCAGAAACCCTCGACCAGAACAGATAACCTCAGAGCGGAAATAATGAATGAACAATCCAGAACATGCCATAATGAACAACGGTTAAGGCGCAAAGGGCAAGCGGGAGCAGTCTTGAGACGAAGTACATATATTTACTGCAGGCATTAACTCTCCAGCTACCAACTCACATAAAAATCCCACGGACAAACAGAGTTAAGATTTTTATTTTCCACGTATACATTTTCCTTCCGCGTGTAAAGTGTAAAGTGTAGGCCTTTTGGGTTGGGTTACACCAATACCATTCTTAGAGAGATAATCGACGAGCCCAAATATATGTTCATACCATTTCTGGGAGATAATTAATGAGCCCCAAAAAAATGTTAAAAAACTCCACTGCCCATACCCACACCCCATACCCACACATATATAACATGATCGACCAACTCAAACTCGACCTAGACACAGACAAACCCAAACTCAAAGCATAGCAGACTAGATAAGACTCAATATGTATATATATATATATAGAAATTCAATTCCCCAACTCCGTTCAACGGCTAAAGATTTTTCCCGCATCTACTTCCACTTCCTCTACAATAGTTGAGAAAATCCCTGCTCTCTCTTCCCTTCTTTCTAAATTTCAATTCGTGCGCTTTTCTCTTTTTGCATAAAAGGATGGGTTGATGCTTTTGTTTTTTTTTTATTTCATTTCTCGCACTTTCTATATTTGATTTTGATTTTTTTGTTGTTTATTTTTTTTCCTTCTACTCGTACTTTTTTAAATCTCAAACACACATCTTGCCAATAAAGAAGTATATATATGTATATATTAGTTAATTATTATTTAGTCAATTATCACTGTTTTTTTATTTTTATAGTTAGTCTATTGAGAAACATTTTATTTTTATTTTTAATTTCTTAATAAGATATGCAAATTACAGAAGGCTTCACAAATTTTTAGTAGGCAAGCAAGCTTTCAGTGTTTTTCTTCTTTTGCATGGCTACTATTCTCAATGTCTGAATTTGATATGGCTTTTTGAAATTTACGATTTCTTTTTCCTACCCACTTTTTTATTCAATCATATGTGCTTAATAGTTTTCTTGAGTATGTATATCACCATCAACCTTACAAGTGCTTAAACTAAAATATTAATTTTGCTTGATTGCATGTTCCTATTTAATATTCATGCAAACTATTCTAATACTTAATGTTCATTGTAGACATTGATGTCAAGGAATTGAGCAACTTTGGCTATAGGAAGATTGTTGGTGTTGGTATATATTGTGGATCTAGGTCCAGTTTTGGTAATGGTAAGCCTTGTGTATGCGTGACCATGTTGGATGGTGGTCAATGTCTTGTTTGATAGTATTTTCCTATTTTTTGGGGGATGGTGGTCAATTTCTTGTTTGATAGTATTTTCCTATTTTTTGGTAGGTTCATTAATTCAAAATTCTATTTGGAGTATCTCATTTTGAACAAAAATGAACAACTAAGCTACATTATTAGCGTAACACAACATTTTTCAATAATTAATTATTTCGCTTATAATTTATAAAAAGTCATAGTAACAAATATCATTGCATAAAATGTTATCAGGTTGGTACTCTACAATATTGAGGCATGATAGATTACAAATAATTTCAAACCTTTTACTATATAGATAAAGTACAATGCTTAGTGATTTCTCACAACTTTTATCGTTCATCATTGATTACCTGTAGAAAACATTTTATGTCATGACTACATATATCCCTTACATGGCATAACTTGGAATCATTCTTTTGGAATTTTGTTATCTTGTCATCTTCAAAAGTTAATGTGTTGCAGTGAAGAAAAATGATAAAATGTTCTTTTGTTTTGTCTAGAGTTGCATACATGGTTTATCTTTTGAATTTATTTGTTTAATCATTTCACCATCCAATTTGACACTGAGTTGAAGAGAACCTATTCTAAATTGTCACAACTACTTTTACCTACAACTTATGGTAATCATAAATATCTTTTTGCGTTGTATATACAAGTAGTTCTCAGCATCTTTAGATGAATCCTTTATTTTCTTCTTTTGGGTTCTTTTTTATTTTTGAGTTGTTTTCCTTAGCACCCTATACTCGTTATTGGAAAAAAGAACAAAATATTTTTCTCTCAAAATAGAAGAAATGTTTACATGTTGAGCCCTCTAGTTATGCCCAACAGGAAATTGAAAACAAGGAAAAAACTAATAATAAAAAAAACCACCTTAGTATGTCTTACCTGATGGTACTTATTTTCATTTTTAGTTGTTTGAAATAACCCAAAGAGTAGGAAGTTTGGTTAAAATATCCCTAAATTAGTTTCATGAAAATTTTGCAACGCATGAAATGGTTACATATTTAGCACTTTGGCTATGCATGATACATATTTTGGATTCCATTGTCTCTGAAATAGACCCAAGGAGTTGTGATTTTAGTAAAATATCATTCAATTAGTTTTCATGAACATAATATATTTTGGAACTTTGTAGATTGTCACACCTTTTTTTTGCGATTTACCTACAAACTTGGTATTGGAAGTGAAGTTCATTTGTAGTTCTAGGAATAGAGAAGCAAAACTTATATCTTACTTCTATGAATTTCTTTATTGCAATAGTTGTTTGACTTTATCATACCACTTATTTTGTTTAGAATAGGTTAAATTGTTTTGTGTCATTCGTTTCTAATGAATAATATTTGTGAAGACATTTTCTAGAAAGAGTAAGGGAATTAATTCACTAGAAATACTATAACTCTAAATGTAGAGAGTTCTAGAATTATTGACAATGTGAAATTCAAGATTCAACATTAAAATTTGTTGGAAAGAAATTGGAGGATCCATGATCCTTAATTCATTAAATATACGAAATAATTCTATGCCTCATTTGCTACGTCATCTTAGAGGTGGGATACAAAGCTTTATTGAGATTTTGAGTAGAAAACCCATTATTTTGAGCCTTGTGCCCTTGGAGGGTGCATGGTTCTCTTCCAAAAAATGAAGGATTCCCCATAAAGGCTTCATAGTGTGCTTGTGTGCTCTCGCCTTAATGAGTTTACTTTGAAGCCAAATATTTGTCGAAGTCTAAAATATGAGGTGAGGGGTGAACATGATGAGTTTAGACATAGAACCACGCACGACACATACAAACTCCTCAAGAAAACTTAAATATACTTGAACAATGATGACTATACATGAAAACATCACTTTATACACATTCCCCAAGTGCAACGAGTGTAGTGTGTGTCACTACGACCCAAGAGTGTCGTTTTACGAGTACAAAGATGTTATAACCACGAAATGTACCAAAAGAAGTTCAACAAATCCCTACGCAATATCATATGGACCATTTAATCAACCAAGCCTAAGTGTTATCTAAAAGGGAATTTTGGTTCAAAAGTTTTATCATTAATAACAACCATAAATTACAGTATATGTACGATTGAAACATACAATTAAGAAATTGTATTAAAAAAAAAATTAAGTACGGCACATATTATTATTATATAAAGATTAATGTTAAGATCTCAAACTTCCAAATAATTTTTATACGTAGTATCCTTTGTAGATACCACCACTTTGAATTTCATTGTGCCAAAGAATCATTGTGTAGAGGAACTCCGAAAAATGAACTTCCCCATAAGGAAATTTCGCGCACCTAAACATCAACGCAATTAATAGTATCCCTCAATTAAATAATTGGAATTCCCCATATGGTTCACCCTGCAATACAAACCAGAGAAATTTTTTTCCAAAAGCGTCAAATATGGCTTAAGGTGAGTAGCATAGTAATTGGCATGCCACGAACAATACAAGCGACACTAAAAATCCCAAACCTATGTAAATTGAGTCTCTATTTAAAATTCCTAGTATAGTAACATCATGCCTGGTGGAACATACTGGACTTATTACACTCCAATTGGAGAGACAACTATTATTGAAGAGATTATATTGGACTCATAACACCCGTATTGCAAACCACCATTGAAGAGACTATATTTTGAATCAGGTGTGGTAGCTGCAAGAACCGCACTGGCAGTTGGGGCCGCACTTGCATTCATTCTCCATAGATACATTTCCACCATGCATGTTCACATCAAATCAAAATACATTCAATTATCATATCATTTCGAAACCATGGAAATGAAACTTATAACTACTACATATAACTCAATACCCCATTTCATAAGAGGTCTCCACAATACCGTCCATCTGGAAGCCCATTTTACTTTGAAACAAAACAACACAAAATCGAATGAGCTCAGATGTAGCTAAATTTGAAATCGTGACAAATGACACAAAATTTTAAAAGGAAAATGAAGAGAGATTGATAAGAAATTGAGACTAAAAGAAAACATATGTGTAGTGGTTCTTGTCAGCGTAGTCACAGTTTACGCAATCACTTGACATGTTTGTAACAAACAATTCCTTCACAAAAGCTAATCTATTCACTTCTAACTTCTCAAGATCCCACTTACCTTCTCAAACTTTCCTCGCCCAACAATATATAGAGGTAATGCCACAACCCGACAGCCTGGGAAGCGGGTCGAGGGCTCATCCTTGAAAGTGATGAAGTCGGCGGGGAGTCATAGCCATCTGATCTAGTAAATCCGATAAGTGTAATGAAGTTCAACTTTGGTAAAGAGGAGGGGAAGGCATATTTTGAGCTCAATAAATTCAATGATCTACATGCCATTTTTTACACCATAGGGAAATGAGATTATCGTTGTCATTGTTCTTTTTTTTTCCTTACAAAATGGCTTTCATTAGATGTTCAAAATAAAATAGCGTACAAAAATGCTCTCAACATCGCCCACTCCCTCATTCCAACCAAACTTTCTGAGATTGGGGTCTGGAGAATACCAACGTACACAATTTACATACATTATTTTCATATGGGTATATGGCCTTAGCATGTTGTGATAGACACAAGAAGAAACTAGAACTATTGACAAAATTTCTAGGAGGGGGATGGGGATCATTACAGGGGGTGCTACAATGTATCCAACGTTGCTATAGTACTACCAATAAGGTGAGAAGGGCTCAATTTTACCCAACATAGGTTCCAGAGTAAAATAATTCTAAGACACCTCCCCAAGGATGCACATCAACATAACCCCCACC
Source organism: Pinus taeda (assembly GCA_000404065.3). NCBI lineage: Eukaryota > Viridiplantae > Streptophyta > Pinopsida > Pinales > Pinaceae > Pinus > Pinus taeda. Next base: position 4,739 of record APFE030739634.1, on the reverse strand, counting down.
CCCAAATGTTGGCCGAGAGAATGAAATGTCATTCGGGCTAAGGGCGAGACCCGACCTCAAAGCATAAAATACCATATGCCAAATAAAACTCCATGCACTTGTAAAGATCTGTGGCAGTTCGCTGAAGCAAGAGAGGGTCCAGGAGCTAGCAGAGTGATGAAAAATCTTTGTTGCCAATAGAAGCGAGGGAGAAGAACTAGACTTTTGACTGTCTTTGTACCATGGTCCCAAGGGTAGACTAGGAGACTGATGTCGAAACACTTCAAGCTACTACAAGTGTCCTTTTCCTTCCTCACCCAAGGCCATAGCCCCTGTGAGGCACCATAAAGACAAACCTGATTGCTATCAAACTCCTTACCAGCCAAACTCATTGCCCAAACTGTCAAATTGAGCTAAATCATGTACAAAGGTTCACATTTATCCTCAAAGTGCTTGAGGAGGAGTGTCACGCCAGAGGAGTAAGTATCGAGTCTTGTCATCACTGCAACATTAATATTCACATGGAGGGGAGGCAGGCCTGGATAGCCGATCACATGCCATTTATACCAATCCATGTGCACCCCCATCGGGGGAAGTTGGTAGTGCTATGAAGGTAGCTTATGAAGTTATTTTTGGAATCCATTGATATGCATTTTCACATGGAATACATGTCATTTTCCTTTTGGAAAACCAAAATTACATACTATTAAATTCATGCAAAGTTTATTTTATATTTTAAATGATACATATTTTTCTTTTTAATTAAGTTCAACAAATAGCATACCTTTCAACATGTTCATGTTTCTAATTGGATTGTGGTATGGCAAGCATCTATGGTGTCTTTTAGGTAGGTATATTCCTCGGCTATTACAACTGTTGTGAGTTACCTAATTTATGATATCTTTTTTTATGGACACATGTAAATGATTGGTCGCTGCAAAGTCTAGTGGATTCATTTCAATGTAAAAAATATTTTCCAATTAATGTTACTAAACATTCTCTACAGGTACGTCATCTTGAGTTTAAATTATTTATAGAGAAGGTATACTACCATGATTAAAAAATTTGTTGCAGTTGGAAAATTATATTGTGGGTAGTGTTTCAACTTTGTTATGTCATAAATTTTCTATTGACCTACCGATATATTGTTGTTTCTTATCCTATAAAGACATTCTACATGAATCCAAAGTCTTTCAAAATTATTAATTTAGAGTATTGAACTATTTAAGTATTGAGGGGTTTTTGCATTGCATTATATTAGATATCGTCTTTTGGGATTCAAATACATTAAGTAAGTCATTCATCTATGACCATTTCCATGTGAGGTAGTTGTAACTGACTAAGTTCTCATGATTTTTGAATATTCCACTTAGTTCAATATGATTTCAATGATTGCATTTTCAAATTGGAAGTTGATAGTTTTTCACATTCTCCAACTCTCTAAACTCAACTTGTTGAGCTACTTGATATGTTGTTGAATGTTTTTTTTGTTGTGCTAATTTCAATTTCAGATTTACAAGCAAATGCTTTTCAATTGCTTCTTGTGCATGTTTCTCTTATGGTGTTCATGATTAGAAACATGTAAATTTTATCAAGTTTTAGGTGAAATACATGAGAAAAATAGCATTAAAAGCAAGTGTTGAAAAAAATTAATGAAAAGTACAGCAAACCATCAACATGAACTCTTAACACAGTGTTTCGATGAAGGATTTCACCCGTCCTGAGCTACATCTCCTTGGTCTAGCATCCATGGTCTGGGCCTCTGTATTAGCTCAATGTGGTAAAAAAAAAAATGTTTACAAAGCTATACTGCTCCTTAAACCTTATTCAATGTGTTCAGGATGCTCAAATTAGCTAGGAACACCTTTTTTTTAGCTCAATTTGTTCAAATTTTCCTCCAGTTGTGGTCAAAAAAGCTTTCCCTAGGAAAAATCCTCTAAAACTGGAGGAACTCCAATTGACTCCACTAAAACTGGAGTTAGCACCAATTCTGGAGGTCTGCCATAATTTCTGCCAAGTTAAACTAGAGTTAATTAATTTTAAAACGCACTTAATTAACCACTAAACGTGATTAACGCAAACCACATTTTTAATAACCGTTAACTTCGGTGGTGTTGGTGGAGGCGGACACATGCAATGGCATAATTCTAATGGTTATGGTTTATGTGGCACAATTTATGGTGACTATTGAATACATATGACCATAACCACCAATGGAGCATTCACATGGGAGGGTTGGCCTGCGGGTTGGCCCTCCTAACCCCCAACTTGCATTACATTAAACTTGAAATAGGTGCGGTAAACATAACGGTTAAGTTGTAATGTGGTGATGTAATGGAAATGTGTTGCGGTTGTTTAGTACAGGTCCCATGTTCGACCACCCAGCCTGCCACAAAATTTGTTCCACTGCGCACTAAGCTGACCTTTTGGGAGGGAGACGTGGCAACCTCTAGGCTTGCCACTTGTCCCCTCCTCATTCGTCCCCCATTAACCAAACAAATCATGCCACGTCACCATATATGATAACTAACAAAAATATGACACTTTTCGAGGCCTAATTGGATTGTTGACCAATGTTGACCTTGCACAGTCACTTGCCACATCAGCAGTACAGACTATTGACTGTGCAATTTTTTTAAAAATTTCTTCTGTTTGGAAAAGTGGACGGAACGTGACATCTTCCTCATACGAACTCGATTTTCAGTGAAACGAGTTGTGTTCGGATCCTTTTTCCGAGACGGGTGCGGTCATTGAGGTTTTGAGCTAAATATTGAGCACCTGATTAACATTCAAGGGTGGTAGCCAAGGATGGGTGGAGCGAAAAAGAGGAGGAAAAATAGCTTAGCACCACCACTAGCAATTGCGCACAAATGAGCTTAAACCCAAGCGGAGTACAATTTTGGAGTAGGATCAATGGCATCAAGAGGTAGCATAGCAACAAGGGTGGTGGGCCTTACATTGTTGGGAATCACTGGACATGACTGTTTTATTTTGAGGTCTTACACTATAGGCCCATGTTTCATTTTAATATTAAATGCTTCAGATCACCATAGTTGCTTCTCCCAACCTTTAGAGGCCAATATCTCTCCCATCATGCTTATTTTCTTCTTTTCTTTAGATCAATGTGTTGGTTTCCTCCACTGAATTATACCTTCAGGTTACAATGCAAATATGGCAGAGGATTTTTCTTTTCTTTAGCATGGAATCCAAGAGTTCGATATGAGGTTAGATGATATGAACATCGTAGTGAATATAAGGTTTGGTAACTTGGGATGGAGGAAAGCAAGGCCAAATCATGATGAGAATATTGGTATCAGTGTTATGGTAGACAAGTTGCTTGTAATGGGGTTGAGAATTATAACAAATTTAATCCCCTTCAAACGGCAGTAACCAAATGGAAGAGAGAAAATTAGAACATGAACATGGATCATCTTGTTCCACTGACATTTGAAATTTCATCTAATGGGTATTTGCAAACCAATCACCATAAAACTAGACCTATTACTGGCTCGCTCATATGGACATCACAACAGATGTAGAATAGAAGATTCTTCATTTGCTTAACTTAGAAGTGGTGAGTGTTGAAAATGGTTGTTGTTGATGTCAAAGTTTGTCCAAATGAAAGAGTAAATTACATAGTCAAATAAGATATTATGATACTTTTCCAACGTTATATGGAACTCCCTCTAATTCTATAGGAATGAGGAGATATCAAATATTTTTTTAATATGACCCAACTGATTAGGTACTCTACCTTTGAAGGTTAATTTTCTCCAAATACCTAGCTCAAATGGGAGCATAAGATATATGGTTATAAAGTTGTTTCCAAGACCGTTCCAATCATATATGGCATTCTTTATAAATTCTCAAAGTTGAGGATAAATGAATTTTTTAATACTCACTATATGTTATGCCAATTGAGCAAGTCATCCCAACTAGTGGACAAGTCAACCTGATGAGCCCCAAAAATGTACAATTATTTGGGCTCATTCAACTTCCTAATTTGGCTTAGTCCACCATTCTCATTTGTTTATTGCATGTTTTTGATTATTTTTATGTTAATAGAGTGAATTTGGTTAGTCATTATGCCAACACGTCTAATGGGTGCTTTGTGTAGCCTTGTTGGTCAACTTGGAGACAAAATTGAAGGTCTTAATGAGCACTTGGCAGCCAAATTCGTGGGAGAACAAGCTAGAGGATTTGTAGGAAGGTGTCCCCCTCATTTATGGGTCCTTACCTCGAATTCTCCACCATCAGCTCGGAGTTCAAAGGCCACCGAATCAATAAGCACAAGGGCAGCCAAGCAAGTCAAGTTGGACTGCTGTTAACTCCAAGTCAAGGGCAGCCAAGCAAGTCAAGTTGGACTGCTGTTAACTACAAGTCTTGGGCAGCCGAGTCCCTAACTTTTAGGAGGATTGTTGGGTCCTCGAAATTGTATAAATAAGAGAGCTTATGGCCTCATTTTGGTTAGCCGGTAGTTAGCTAGTAGGCAGCTAGTAGGCAGTCATTTTTAGCTAGCTGGTAGTTAGTCATTTTTGGTTAGCTATTTATTTTGTTTTAGCCATTAGTTAGCTAGTTTGTAATTCGATTTGTAGGCCATGGATTAGTTTTGCTTTCAGCTCTTTCTCAAGCTCTCCTTGTGGACAATGTTGATGTAACTTTTCATTCTTGGTTAATAAAGATGGATCCAGCTTTGCACCAGCTCTAAATCTCTCTTGGGAGGCTGTAGTTCTTGGGGTTGGGCCCATCTCAAGCGCCCA
>APFE030739631.1:12201-92809 GCA_000404065.3 Pinus taeda | reverse complement strand
GAATCTTCTTATACACCTTTACTTCCAACCTTTCATATGCCGTAATTCTCACTCAAAAAAGTGATGATGGCAATGAAGTCCCCATTTCCTACATGAGTTCGAATCTTCAAGGAGTAGAACTGAATTACCCAGATGTGGAGAAACAGGGCTATGCAGTTTTCAAGGTTGTTAAACATTGCCACCCGTACTTACTAAAGGCCAAGACCAAAGTCATCATGCCCCATCCTACTGTAGGAGACCTCTTTGTGCAGAAAGAAATGGGAAAATGAAGAGTGAACACAAAAACCCTTCAAGAGTTTGACCTAGAGATAATGCCAACGCAAATAGTTCGAGGGTAGGGACTTTGCAGGCTAGCAGAAAAAGCATTAGCGGACCAAAAGGAGGCATCTGAAAAATCAGGAATGTTGAGCTTCCAGTATGCACAAAGGGAACTCATGGAGGAGCTCTTATGGAGTAACGAAGCGCTAATTTATGAGCGAGAAGCATTAGAAACTTTTTTGGACCCTGAGTCATGGTACCACGACATACGATTCTCTCTAGTGTGGGGTTCGTTTCCTAAACACATGGATGTATCACAGAGGAGAGCTCTGAGATTAAAATCCAATCTGTATTATTTTGTCGACAACATCTTATACAAAAAAAATCATGATGGAATCTGATTGAGGTGTTTAGAGAAAGATGTTACCAACCATGTATTGAAAGAAATGCACAATGACCCAATAGGTGGTCATTATGGCAGAGAGACCACTGCCCACAAAATCTTGAGAGCTAGACATTATTGGCCCACAATGTTTAGAGACTCACATGCCTATGCTGACAAATACAAGGTGTGCCAAACCGTCGTAGGATGATAAAGAATGCTTCTTTTTCCCCTCAGGCCTATCATGATTTACCTATTGTTCCAGCAATGTGTCATAGACTTTAGAGGCAAGATCACTCCAAAATTATCATAGCAGCACAAGTATATACTCACTACGGCTAATTATTTCACCAGATTGACCGAAACCATCCCACTTTGGAAGGAAAACAAAGATGAGGTAATATCATTCGTTGAGAAATTCATTATCAATAGGTATGACATCTCTAACGCTCTCATCTTTGATAACACTTCTTATTTTTCATCTCTGAGGCTCACTGAGTTTGCCACTGATAAGTCAATCCACATAAAATATGCAACAAACTATTATCCCCAGGGAAGCAGAGTTGTAGAGTCTTCCGATAAAAACCTTATCCGCATAATCCGCAAGACAGTCATTGATAACCAGAGGAATTGGCACAATGCCTTTAAAAATGCCCTTTGGGCCAATAGGGTCACCACTAAAGTGGCCTTAGGAAACTCTCCATACTTCCTAGTCTATGGACAGGAAGCCATCTTGCCCCGAAATGTTGCTCTTCCATCCTTATAGCTCTCGTAAGCTTCAAGAGGAACCCCTTCAGCCCCACTTCAAGAAAGGATCGACCAACTGATGAAGCTGGAGGAATTAAGGGATAGAGCCAGAATTAAATTCAGAAATCACTGAATGATTGTAAAAATATGGTTTGATCATCATCTAGCGGGAGATAAAGATTTCCAAGTGGGGGAACTAGTTCTGAAATGGGACAAGCTGAGTGAGCCAAAGGGAAAACACACAAAATTCCAACACCTATGGTTGGGCCCATTCCAAGTCGTTGAAAATATTGGTCAAGGGACTTATAAGTTGAAAACATTACAAGGGGAGACTGAAAAGCTCCCTAATAATGGCTACCATTTAAAGAGATACTTCCATAGCCGCCGTATTAGTGGTTGCCGCCTAAGTAGGTTAGAGTTCATTTCTTTTTTTATGTTAGTTTAGTTGTATTTATGTCCTTTCCTTTGTTTCCTACCAATTTTGTTCTCCTGTTGTTTTGAGTTACATTCCTTTCCAGCAAACTAATTGTAGCCATTCGGTCTCGTTCTACCTTTCAAACTTTCCCTCATTCACTACTCTTAGCCTTTCCCTACCTCATTAGCTTGCTGATGATTCTGCTATTCCTGAATCTATCATTTCCCCACAAATCAAACAAACCTTCTATCAGTCCATGAGCACTTGAGATTTAGCAGTGGAATGAAAACCGAAACCCCTCATTGGCATTTGTTGCGATCTGTGTGAGATCTATTGATAGCTTGAACATCTGGAGCATGTAGGGGCATCTTTATAAAACAAAAAATATGTAACTACAATTGGACTAGCATGGAGGAACGTTGCATTTAAATAAATCCCACTCAAACCTAGCCTATACTTTCTTGTAAGGTTTACAGTCATTCTCCATTGGTCCCATCCACCACATTAGATGGTCCAATACCTGTTACTCACAAGTAAATCTCTTTTCATTGGCTAAGCTCACTGTCTCATACCCTGTGGAAAATCTAATTGTGCTCTAGTCCTTGTGCATGAAACTACAAGGACTTATCTAAAAAGAAATGAAATATCAAGTCCTTATGCCAATCTAGAAGGACATGTTGTTTGGGAAGAAAGTTAGAGTAAGGACTATTGCTGGGCTCATAGTACCAGTTGACACAGCAAGCCCAACCTTGCTTAAGGGGTTTAAAAATATGGCATGATCCATGACTATGCCCCATTCAATCAATAAATATAGCACTAAAATTCTCAATAAAGTGCAAGGTACACACCTAAAAACGTATGGACAGACCAGTGATGGGCCCAAAGGTATTTTGAAACTGGGAAAGAGGTAAAGGAAGGTCAATAAACCCCATAATACTGCCATTGGAGAATGCCAATCAAAATCATATCAGCAAGCTGAAGCTATTTGTCTTTATCCCATATGAAGAAATAATGTTTTAGTGGAACCCATGCTTGTCCATCTATATAGTTTCCATTTCAAGTTTATTTTAACATCCTGATTTTCTATTGATCTAAAGGTTATTTAGAAGTAGAGATAACTGGTTCACCCAGTAGTTCGCCATTTGCTGTGGCCACAACTACCACCATATTAAAACATGGTATGATAGAAAATTTTAAATGCCCCTTATAAGTCTGATCTATCATCTCTTTGAATGATCCTTTCATCCTAGTAATTTTAACTCTATTGAGGGCCCAATCTTCCATTAACAAATGGGTAAAGCCCTTTAACAAATCCCTCACGTAGGCCCTTCATTTCTATGTTTATGAGGATTTTTTTAACACCTCAAAACCCTCATCACATTATTATTCCCACCACAATGCCTTATAGTGGAAATCCTTCACAAAGTATGCATAAACCCTTTTCAGGGCCTATCGCAATAGCATAAGGCATTCATGGCTTTTGAACCCGAAATGTTTTATTAACTCAAATGTATGCATTTGTGGTCTAGAGACCATTGTAGATCGCTATCAGCCCAGTCCCAAAGCCATGTGTATAAATAGCGCACCCCTGGTCTTTGGACCCACCAACCCTATGAACTACATTGTATATATTGTCGGGTATGGCCCTAATCGCATATCGCATATTTGTGGAACCCCAAGCATTATACATATTATGCACAGTGATATAGCGGACACACCGACTTATCAAATACGATATATATATATATATATATAGTTTCAGGTTCGAAGCCCTATCGTACATCATGATCGGGGGATCCCCAGACTTGTGCCTATTGCAATATGTGATAGGCCAGACTTAGCGATATTTATAGACTCCATCATATAACTTTTGAGGTTCGGCCTAGGTGATTGGGGCAGAATTATCAGTGTTTTCCCTTGTTTTCCAAAACTTGCAATATAACAAAGGATCGGGTTTTCAGTGTAAAAACGGGCCTGTACAGTCTCGATAGTGCAATTACACATCAGGCTGGTGGAGGGCATGGGTCCTGTGAGCTGAGAAGGGGCCGATACCTGATTGCGATGAAAGGAAACCCTTGAGAACTGTACCAAGCCTATGGGTTGGGCGAGAAATTGTATTTTGACTATGTATCAAGAAAAAGACCTCTTCACACTTGTTCCATGGTTTTATAAAATGAACGAAGGCAACATTTGTGTTTGATTAAGAATTTTTGTTCTATTGTTCACAATAATCAAGCTAATGATAGCTATCCTTACCGGTGAGAAGCAAAGGAAAGAGGAGGGGATTCGAAGGGCCATTGTATGTAGAAGTGTTGCGTTCAAGGGTCTGGCCATAAGCATTCCGTGTTGGAATCCTACGCGTTGCCTGCACATTCTTTAGGTAGAGCTCTCCCGATATTCATCATGAGAAGGCAACATATAGTTCCCCATTACGAACATTTGTTCTCTTCATCAGGGAAGGAATCAATCGGTCGTTATGCTTTCTACATGCCACCAGTCGTGCTAGTAGTCCTTCTCTGTGTATTTGATTTGTAGATTTGAAGCATTGGGAATATGAACAGGCAGGGTAGATATAGAGTCAGGGATTTTTGCATAAGTGTTACCTCCGAAGAGGAGAAAGGGTTTTTTATTTTCGAGAAGAATAGTGCTGCTTTATTTTCAATAAGGAGGAATGTTTTCGAGGGAAGAAGGAACCCGTAGTTTGAGACTCATTGTATTGTTTTGGATTAGAGTATTGTTACTGGCATGGATGTAAATGTGATTTATATTTATGCATATTGATGACTTACAGTTAACTACTAGTCTTGTTAAATTAAATATGATTCAGTTTCATGGTTAACATGTGAATGGTCTCTGATTTGAAACAAAATTAAACATTAGTTGCAGTTTTAATTCCATAGAAGAATGTGGATTCCTATATGAGTGATTGGATTGCAATATAGCTTTAATACATTCTTGTCTAGCTGTGAATTCAGTGATTGATTCATCTAGAATTGAATCTATGCATGATGTTTAACCTTCTTTGTCATGCTCCTATTGAACATATATATGATGTTTAAACCTCTGTGTTATGCTCTTGCAGGACAGATTAGGACAGCTAGGACTATATTAGAGTAGTAGAAGTAGTATAGATAGGATTTAATATGTAGTGGTTACCTGTTTTATTTTGTTGATTTAACTGAGGTCTTCCTCCTGGAAGCAATCTTTTGACATGTTAAAACAGTTTATGGGGTTCCTTAGAACCTGTCAGAGCTAGCCATTCGAAACGAAAGCATATCTAATTCGGGCTTACAATCAGTTTAGTTACCTTTGTTGACATTGTGCACTTCTGCCATCTCAACACTATCCCAAAATCCTTATGGCTTGTATACTTCTAATTTATTATTATGTGAAATGTATTCCTATATACAACCTCACTAGGGCTTATCCTAGAGAAGTAGAATAGATTGAGGTCCGATTAATTATTTTTACCTGTAATGCGCATAAAACTAATTTTAAGGTATGTGTATATTGTCCTACATTGAGACAAGGTCAAGATGGTCTCACACGATGGTTTGTAAGTTACTTTTATTTCAAAAATATTTTTTTCCCACTTTATATTCAAGTTAGGGGAATTTTGAAGTGTAAAATTGGCCTCTTAAGGAAATTATAAAATCATAGTAGAAATAATAAAATAAGATTAAATTACATCATCAAATTTTAGGGGGAAAAAAGAAAAAAACTTATCTCCCTATGGGTTTACTCAAATTTCAAGAAGGAACAATTCTTGGATGTATAATTTGGTTACTCGTCCATTGAGTACCCATGTTGCATTATTCCAATGGGCCCTTCTATATGAAAAGTGTGATTGCAATCATTCTTTTCATGTATTTATCATTTTTGTTGCAAAAATGTCCATCGTAAGTAGGTAACAAGGGTACTGTTTGGATGATGAAATAAATTTTGCATCCAACGAGTACTCCCACTGGAAATTTGAGTAAAACATTAGGGAGATAAGTTAAAAGTACATGTCGAAAATCTAGTTTTATTATTTTTTAAATGTTTTACTTTTTTACTCCAAAAATTGTGAATCATCCCCTATGGTTGACATCATCATATTGTATCATATTTGTTTTTATGAAGCCTATTTTGGTTCTACATTTTTCTTAGGAGGCCCATTTTAGACCTCAAAAGCAATGAAAATTTTAAGGATGGAAATTTATTTTAAAGTTTAGAAACCATGGAAAATCTTGCTAGTGCATAATATGAAATTTGTGAAATGATTTAAAATGTTTTGTAAAGGTATTCAAATTTCTAATGATTTTGTAGAGCCTCAATATATAATTGTGGTTATTTTTAAGGTAAAATAATTTTATTCTATAAGATTTGGGCGAATAATTTTTAGAAAAGTTGAAATTAACGAATCTCTCTTTGGGAAAAACCATGGAAAATTAGCACACATGCAAATATTAGCCCCTAAAAGTTTCACTACTCAAAAGTGTCATAAAAGTATATGATTTATTCAACAATGACTTTAAATGGAATTTAAGGGGGCTGAGGGAGGCGACAGTCATGGAGTTTTATGAGCGAATTGCATGTGACCACCTCCTTCAGGCCCATGTGAACTTCACATAGATTCCAGTACTCGATTAATATCAACAGTGGGGATTTTACCATATTCATCCAACGGTGGGAATCGATTCTGTAAACCCTAACCTAATCCATCGAGGTCATTTACATTTTCTTTTGGTGTTTCTCATTCATCAAGTTGTGTCCATATTGTGCAATGCCACTATGAGAATTTTTGGTAACCTGGTAGTTCTATTTTCTTACCAAGTTCGATGGCCTCTTGAGACTCATGTTTACCCCGCTAGGGGCATTAGTAAGTTTAACTCATTTTTATACACTTCTTTATTTGAGCTCAAATTCCCATATGTTTGTTTTATTGACTAGGTTCATTCCCATGTTGTGTCAAGGGTACTCTCATTCCAATTGCGATAACGACAGTTTGTCTTCCCTTCTTTAGTGCTACTTCAATTTATATGGAATACTTCCATAAATTTCCACCACCATAATTTTAGTTTACTTTCTCCTTCTACATGCATTCTTATTCTAATGATTTCATGTTAGTATCAATTTCGTTCGAGGGGTTATTGACCTCTCTTCTTTGTTTTTTTCATGTGTCTAAATGGTCAGTATTTTACTATGAAGAGTTGGATAGGCTCCTCTTGAAAGGGGGTTTTCTTGGACATAGAACTGAGTACTTTTTTATGGTTATTCAAAAAAGAAATCAATTGGTTATTGAGAAATGTTTCCTTGGAGGAACCTTCATTAAAATATTTTTATTTTGGAAATGGTGATAAGAGTTGGGTGAGTGTGTCTGCACCTTTGGGTTTAGTTTCAAGGCATAATCCATGACACATTGATGTATAATGTCCTATTACGTATACGTTTTGTTTTTTATTTGGTATGGTATCTTTCCATGCCTTTCAACATGACTCAAAGACCATTATTTCTCCTCGAAACACTAATGAAACTTTTGTTGTAATGTGCAGAGGGAGGGTTGTTTGGAGTCCACGCCTCTACAATTATATTGGTCACTATTTACTAGTAATTTGTTTTTTTTTTTTTTACCTAATCGTGTTTACCCTCAGTACACTCACAATCACTACCTACTTCTAATATTGTTACAAGTATGCATAAATTAGGTTTAATTTTTGGGTTTTTAAAAAATAGAGGACATTCCTTCTACCTCTAACTTCTTCATACTCTAGTACAGGTTAGTTTCCCACTACACAACCTTTCAACTTCTTGCTAATATTCTGAAGGCATAGTGGAATATATTTATTGCACTCTATTTCTTTTTTTTTGTTGACTAGTGGAATCAGCAATGGTGGTGGTATTGTACTCACGTTACATGGTGTCGAATCCCACCGGCTACCAATATAACGTCTAGGAGGAACTGCCCAGCCTGCAAGAATGGCCCTCGGTTAAGACGAGACTCAAACTCGTGACCTACACAATGACATGAACGACTTAGCAGATCATCTGCCAGCCATGACACCAGACCTCTATGGGCCTATTTCACTCTTGGTATAGAGAGCGAATATTTTTGGCCCTCTTCTATTAGGAGAATGAGATTACGGAAAATTTTCCATGCTGATGGCACAAAAATTATGGTTGCGGTCTATATTTTCTTCTGTGTATTTCACCCTCAGCAACATTTGGTGTTAAATTTATATACTTCTCATGGAATTGACACTATATTCTTCATTTATATATACTCAGTTTATCCTATGGTGAAGCCTAAAAGTATTTACCACTAGGAACATTTTGTTGATTTATACTTCTGAGATGAATCTAAAATTCACCAAATTAAAGGTGTTTTATTTAATAAAATATATTAATGATTTTACAGTGTATGTTGTGTGCTAAATGTTCTAGTTATATGCTATCTATACCACTCTATAATGTCTTTTAATTTTCTCTTCTTAATTAGAAATGGAAACAATGGCTTCACGAGCGAATATGTTTAACCTTCACTAGAATATAATTTCATTTAGAAATGTAAAATATATTGTACATGGGATTTATTTTTACTAGATACTTGCATTCCAAAAATACTACATATAAGTTTACATGGATATATTAAGTCTTTATTTTTCTATAAATAAATGAATAAACTTCTACTTTATACAATTTCTATTTTAAGTCTTGATTACATGTTTTTATAAAAAAAATTGTTTATATTCCCATGAGATAATTGACACATATGCAGTTTTCTCCTTGATAGAGACTAGTGGTTAGGTGCTTATTTTTTAAAACTCCATCTTATTGAATACTCGAGTTTAGCAAAGGCTCGCTAATTCATGACCATCATAGCACCCACTCTATCCTTCCTTATGTTAAATTTTCTTAAGGTGACATCATTCTTTGCTATGATAGTTGCATTTTATCATTAATACACTATGATCACCCCATTTCATCACTACATTATTTAGATATACAACATTATACATCAACATATGCAAATACATAGGACGAAACAACATCACCATCATCATCAATGCAACAGAATATAGAAGGGACAATAGAAGAAAGCACACACACACATAGAGACATCAAGATTGGTCTGAGACCAAGGAAAAATCCAATATGGGGAAAACCCTTGAAAATATTCTTCTTCTTAGATCGTCATCAAATGATAAAACAAAAGAGAGTACAATGATCCGTAACTTTATCAATGGAGTAAAAAAATTATGATATCCATAAAACATATCTAATCGCGATAGGCATTAAAACCATCATACTAATGGTTATAATGTGCTATCACAAAGAAATGTCAATTGTTGTATACTATTATGACTGTGCCAAACATTGTTGAGTATTTTTGTCCCTGTCAATGAGCCTAATACATATTTTTGTACTGTAAACTAAGAAATCAGATCTACATATCTACAGATCCGTACAACAATAGAGAGGAAAACCAGATCTACCTAATCACTAAAGTCAGCTCATGTCAAGATGTCAAAACCTTAGATCTTAACTGGGTCGCCCTCATCAACATTGTCTATGAGTAACTTAAAATTTTGGGTCACTTTCATTAATACAATATGGGAGCGACTGTGACTCTAGAGTCACTCTAAGGAGGTCTCTATGTGTCTAAATTTTGCACTGAACTACAAAGACATAATCTCTCCCTAAATGATTTGTATGAGTGACTAATAAGCTAAAGCCACGCCCTTTCTGAGTTGTGTGAGTGACCAAGATGATAGGGTCTCTCCCCAGGCTAGCTAGTGTAAGCGACTAGGGAGAAGAACATTTCGCTCTACCTCTGAACCCATAGTCACTCGCATAATCCTCTGTGGTATTATCCAATGGTGTATAGTCACTCTCATAGGCTTTTGTGCCAGTGATGAGGGACCATAATGCCTTGTTCTATGCCAACAACTGCGATCCAAACCACCGTAACCTAGAACCAACCTTTCGCGTATGATTTCAGACCCTTGAGAGAACTCCTTCCATCAAACCTGTGCAAACAAAGACAAAAGAGAAGAGAAGATGTGTCCAAATTATGTTGAGGTCTATTCTATTTATATGATTTTCTGAGGGGTCAGTTTGAGTTAAGATTGAAGGAAGAAATTCTCATGTGCTTAGGGCCAACCCATTTCTGCTTAACCAAGTTGGGTGATCATTAGGTCAATTTTGGTCCTCTCGAGAAGATAAATATAATGAAATCATTATATTTATCATTTTATCTATCCAAGGGGGGATTTTACCACAATTTCAAAAATTAGCACTTCCTCTCGACTTGGGAGAATTCCACCTGCCAATATCTATGCATCGAAGAATATGTTATTCTGGAATCTTCAAGTGTCATCATGAATCATCACGGATCATATATCTCATGTATTCATCATTCCATGTCCATCCCAAGTGTCTCATGATCAGAAATCATCATCGTACATCTTGATTTATCCTTTGTGTAATCCTTCTTACCTCTTGATTTTTCCTACTCATATCCTGAACATTCCTGAATCTAGAAGAAGAAGAATTTGTTATTGAAGGGGAGCTCAAGCTACCACCCTCTATCTATCTGGCTACTACTTCAAATCTATGTCGATGGGATACTACCTAGAATATTATCGTGAATCATCATTGGATAACATATCATCAGGGAGCACATCTCAACTTGGAATCACATCAAAGATAAATATTTTCCACCCATACTAAGAAATAATATATCTCATCAAAAAGGGGAGTAAGCCCTTGACCCTGTATCACATAGGAGAGTACACCCCTGACCCTAGAATTTCATTGCAGATCTTTACCCTCAACCCAAAGTTTCATCGTGGAGATTTACCCTCAACCAGGAATCATATTGCCTACTGATCTTCCCATCAATGACCTGAAACAGTCATGTGGTAGAACTGATGCATCATAATTGCATTGGGTTGTACACCCCAAGAATAGCCTCAACTCATTGGCTAGATGAGGAGTAATATTCCCAACATGCCCTCGTTGTGGGTATAATGTCAATTCGGGTATACTCTACAATGAGCAGACAAGGGAGTCAAACCCTCAACCCTATGGGTAGTAGATAAGCGAGTACCCTACTATCTAGAGTTCCCTAAATTCCAGGAGCCCTTATCCATCAATTCCTTAGCGAGGTATCGCAAACATAGGGGATGAGTTGGCTCTGTCTTCTCGATCAGCGTTGCCCCTCATCTGGAGGGGATGCTCTCTAAAAATCAAGATTCCTTTGAGAGAATATATGCAATCTACTTGTCTCAATAGAAATTGTTTCCTTTTCATACAAAAAATCAAATCAAATATCATGTCATAATCATATATAATCACATAAATCACAAAAGGATACCATAATCATCTTCCCACACAAGGCGGTTCCAACCAGAAGCCTCGGCTTGTTTCGAACATCTACACTGTCTCTATATATGAGAGTATCTTGGTCCAAAATATAAATATGTGACTTACTTCCAATCATATCATCGCAATATATCCATGCTATCCATGTCATCTCCATATCATGCTCAAACATCTCTCTAAGGAGCTTTTGTATCCTGCCTCACAACTAGCAATGCTGACAACATCATGATCAACCTCAGTCATGCTTTGGACCTCTCATCCAAGATATCATGTCAGATCGTATACTAAAGTGTCATCCAATTGTGCTTATCCATAATAATCTCAAATATTAGCAATACATCTCTTCATACACATATCATAGGAGAAATATCTCATTCTGAAAACTAGAACACCTCATCCATATATTTTAAAAGATTCTCGGTGGAAAATCTATGAAGAAACTCAATCATAAATTCATTAAGGTTCTATGCACATCATATATACATATGGATGTTCAAAATGGAACATCAACTCTTAAAACAATTGTCAGATGTCATGTCAAGTTCAACGACATCTCGAGTTGTAAATTGGAGTATCGAAGGATTTGTATTTTCATTATTCAAAAACATTTTCCAATATCGACTTTTCCATGTGGAACTTCTTTCCCAAGTTCCATAAATTAAATCATCACGACATGATACGTCATTTTGGGCTTCATAATTCATCTCCCTCTAATTTAGATCATGAAAGGCTCATCACCTATCACAAGTAGATTATCAAGATATAAAACTAGAACCATAATCAATATCAAAGCCATACATTTGAACTCATCATCCTGACTTCATCAAGTAACTGTCAAATCTAGACATATCTGCATAGGAATTCTCTAAGCATGATGCCTTTATAGGACAACATACCCATCAACAACAAAGTCAACTCATCAAAGTTTAGAAGCAAGATCAAGACCATTATCAAAGTCATCATTATCATAGTACTAATACTTTCAACCAAGAGATAGTTGGAGCTCATACCGAATCATGATTTCATCATGCCAACAAGTCATGCATTATCAATCTAAACTCGATTAAGTCATTCTCATAATAATAATACAAGTCATCTTGTAACCAGGTTCAAATGCATACATCAAGGATGAGTCACGAAGGTTCCATTTTTCATGCCAAATAATAAATATAATTACTTCAACCATTTATCTAAGAACAATGAGGCCAATCTCCAAATACCCACATAAGTCATCATGCCCACATAGTATTGATATCAAGGAAAATCAAGAATCATCAAATCAGATCACTAAACATCAAGTCCAGTACAAATTTTTGTCATAGAGAGATCTATAGTCAAAGAACATCTCAATCATGAATTGAGAGTTATTGTTTAGCATCATGTCAAAACACTTTTGATATATATCAGTAATGCCAAATCATGTCAACCTATTTTAACACAAACATAGTGACATATACATATACATACATACATACATACATACATACATACATACATATATATATATATATATATATATATATATCTGTGTGTGTGTGTGTGTGTGTGTGTGTGTGTGTGTGTGTGTGTGTGTGTGTGTATGTGTGTGTGTGTGTGTGTGTATGTATATAGATATATATGTCCTAGTCCCCTTCAAAAACAAGTTCAATCTACATGTTGAGTTGACAATGGAAGAATATGATAGGGAAATCATCATTAAGAGTTCAAACATCCTCATAATTCTTAAGAGGATGGTCAACAATAGTCAAACCTGTAGGCCTTAGCATGAGTGCGACAAGGGACAAGATCTCGTAGATATGTGACTGTGAATGAAGAAAAAAGCCTAATTTCTGTGTGGGCTTCAGATCTAAGACTCTGCTGCAGATTGATATTGTTAGATGTACATAAATCATACTTCAGAAAAATAGTAATAAGGCTAAGAATATTAAAAAGTGATTATCCCTGTAACTCAGGATCTGCGTCATTCATCCTCATTCATGTAAGTAACATGTCTCTAGTAGAGTCATGCAACATCAAGTCCATTAGATAATAAATATATGTCTATCAACATCATCACATCAACCTTTCATCAAAGACTTAGACTCAAAGGAGTAGATAGATCTCAAGGATTATGAACACAATAGAACTTTCTACCAAGTCACTCTGTCAAGTTACTACATCTAGTTTAACCATATGCCATCAAGACAAGACCACAAGTTGTAAGAGATATGGAATGTTAATTTTACACTTATACCTCTCATATGCACTTAATGACGAATGAGATCAAAGTAGGTCATTTAATAAATATTTATCAAAACAAGAGTGTCAAACACTCTTTCCATACGCTTTCATCATGCTTCTCACAACCATTATCAATAGACTCATGTATTCCTATGAGTCAATGAACTATCCTTCTATGTTAAATCCATCATGAAATGTATCAAGAGTATCATTTTCTAGAACCAAGGTGCTAGCCTTATTTAAAGGATCAAGATATCCAATAGATAGATCATAGATGTTAACCAAACATCAAGTGTAACACTAGATAGCCTCATAGAATTCAAGAAGGTCAAAATGTTCAACTCTAGGTGCGTATTTTCATCATAGGAAACATAGATCCAAGTCAATTTCATATGTATGTATGAGTATTAAATGAAGAGTTAGTGTCATCATACCTTAAGGCTTACCAAGTGAATAGCGGAAACAACACATACCATGCATACCTTGTGATATTAAAAAACTTGAGCACCTACTCTTTCGACATAGGCCACTTGACATACTTTGTCACCTTTTCATCATGTACCTCTTCATCTATTTCCATATCTGCATCTCAAATTGATCCTCAAGAAGGTTGTACTATTCACATCTCATCAAGGACGTTAGAAACATCAATGTACTTAAATAGGAAGTACAATAACTAAACATAATAATTTGCTATGATAGTTGCATTTCATCATTAATACAGTAAGTTCACCCCATTTCATCATTAAATTATATAAATCTATGCCATTATACATCAACATATGTGATTACATGGGAAGAAAGAACATCATCGTTATCGTCATTGCAATGGGATATAAAAGGGATAGTAGAATAAATCATGCACACACATAGAGACACCAGGATTGATATGAGACATAGGAAAAACCCACTATGGGGAAAACCCTTGCAATCTTCTTCTTCTTAGATAGTCATCAAATGATGCAATAAAAGACAATACAATCACCCATAACTTTATCTATGCAATCAAACAATAATGATATCCATAAAACAGATCTTATCATGATAGGAATAATAACCCTCATATTGATGGTTGTAATTTCATTTCACAAAATAATGTCTATTCCATCATGTTTTCACTATGCCAAACAATGTTGAGTATTGTTGTAACTGTCAATGAGCCTAATACATATGTTTGCATTGGAAACTAACAAATCAGATTACAGATATTTATAACACTAGAGTAAAAAACCAGATTTACCTGGTCATTAAATCCAGTTGAAGCCAAGATGTCAAAAGCCTAGGTCTGAACTAGGTCGCCATCAGGAACACTATTTGTGGGTGACTGAAACTTCTGGGTCACTTTCATGAATAGAGTATGCAAGCAACTTTGACTGCAAAGTCACTCTTATGAGGTCTCTATGCGTGTGACTCCGGCACTGAAATGAAAAGAACCCAATTCGCTCCCTAGTCAAGCTGTGCGAGTGGCCAATAAACTAAAGTTTCACCATTGTTGATTTTTGCGAGAGACTGATATGACAAGGTCGCTCCCAGGGCTACCTCGTGCAAGCAACTAAGGACCGAAACCTTCTGATCTACCTCTGAACCCAGAGCCACTCCCATAAGCATTTGTACTAGTGTCTAAGGCTCTATAGTCACTGTCATAGGCTTGTATGCTAGTGACCAAGGACCATAATTCCTTGTTTTATACCAGCAACCAAGATCCAAAAGACCCTAACCCATAGCGAACCCTATTTCAGACCCTCGAGCGAATTCCTGCCATCGAACCTATGTGAACTAAGACAAAATAGAAGAGAATATGTGTCCAAATAATATTGCGGTCTCTTCTATTCATAGGATTTCCTGAGGGGTCACTTGGGGTTAAGGCTAAACCAAGTAGTTAATCATGTGGTTAGGGACCACCTACTCCATAATACATGTATGAATAAAATAATTCATAACTCAACTTCCGCTTAAACAAATTGGGTGGTCTCTAGGTCAATTTTGGTCCTTTCGAAAAGAGGAATCTAATAAAATAATTATCTTGTTTATTTGAGCTATCCAAGGTGGAATTTTATTGTAGTTTCAAAAATTAACACCCTACTCTTAATCAAATTTAGTTTCATTTATTGTTACTCGTGTGTTATACTTACTCAATTTTCTTATGTGTCATCATGTCTTATAAAACTACAGTCCACATGTCTTTCCTCTCTATCAATGTTAATTTACATATACAAGATTCCACGCATAAACGATATCCAATACATGTATTTTGATTTTTCCTTATATATATAAGAAATTAGGGATTAAACGGAGAAATTGGAAGAATAATTTCCTTTACAACAAAAGTGAAACCTAATAAATTCCTGAGGAAACATTTACAAATTAGCTATACAGATACCGAAAGCGGAACTAGAAAACATTCCAAACGGAAAACAATTACAAACGACTTTATTGTACAAATATCGAAAGCAGAACTTGATAATCTTCCGAGGGGGAACATTTACAAATAACTGTATAATTTTAATGCAAAACCCTTTCCAATGTTCTATTCATAGCATTGCTCGAGCACAATGTTAAAATCCATAAGGAACATTTACAAATAACTGTATAATTTTCACACTAAACCCTCACCAATGTTCTATTCATAGCATTGCTCGAGATTAGTGTTAAAAGCCATAAGTTTACTATCAAATAGAAAACATAATAAGCATATAAGACAACGGTACATAGAGTTAATCGGATATAGATATACAAAAATATGATTAGATACGGATACTATAATGACGTCTACAATCTAGTTTTGAACCAAAGAGGGTTTTCATTCCCTTCAAAATAATTGACCAACTAACTAGTTCTAAGCCACTATAGACGAAAAAGTAAATTCCAGAACTTTCTATATCTGACCAAACACAGTATAATAGGGTAGTCGCCTCTAAGGCTTGTTGTTCCAGATTTTCAAAGATAAGAAAAGCTACAACTCGAAGAGTCATCGCAACACAACTAGATCCAGTCTAAGATATTCAAGCGCGGAGCAACCATAAAAAACATTGTAGAATATAACACAGGTAAATCAAACGAAGTAAAGGGGTGATAAGTATGCCTGTTGGCAAACACAATCACTTGCATAAAACCATCACCAATGTTCTAACCAGTGTATAATAGGGACCATGACAATTATCCTATAAAATCAAAGCACCGTTCAATAGACTAGCGAGAAAATATCCACTATAGAAACCCTGAGGTAGGTAAAAATGGAGACTTACGAGTTAATTTTATGATGGTGGAGCCAAGAAAAAAAACACAATGCCTCTGAGGGATTGCTCACTAACTCGAACATATTCTCGGCTAGCCTAAAACCAAAATAGATAGAAAGTGAGATTGAAAGCATAACCATAAGATATCAAGGAACAAAATCAAACAGTCCTAAAATTTGTCTCCTCACCTAGAATCTATTGCGCTTGCAAGGAAAACCAAACAGACACAGCCATGGCATACTTCAAGCCCATGGTAAAAATGAGTTAATGGTAACCCAGTGTACAGACTCGAGCTCTCCCAAATGAAAATGGAAACAACGGAAGATGAGTTGCGGGGGTTCGAAATGAGACACTTCACCAAAGGAAATAACAAAGAGGGATTCCAGGACCAGATCAATCATCAGATCTTAGACCTAGGTCTTTCACCATAGTTGTGGCAGCAGAAATGAGGGGTCAGAATAGCTAGAGGGTAGCCAAAGTGTGCTCTTGCCATTAATATCAATTAAAATGTAATTCTGTAACATTGTACCACTTTCTCTAGTGTAATAAAAATCAAAGTACGATGGAGATAACCCTAACAACATAACATAGAATAAGCCACATGTAATCATGCACAACGTTTGACTTTTAAATACGGAACCACAATTTCATTAATGACCATTTTAGTCAACTATTTCATATTACAATAATTGGGTTTACCATTTTATTATATACTTTTAAAATTTATTAATTTTTCTACAAGCTGTTTTGGTATTGTGGCAAGGGGTATCAGAGCCAAGGGTACCAAACTGTGGCCTTTGACATTAAAATAGTAAGTACAATTCAAACTTTGTTAACTTACTGATTGGTATAGGCTCAAGTTCAAAAACATAATAACAGTGGAAAATGAGAAGAATGGGCAGTGTTCTACATAGAAACATGGCATCCCCAAGACCTACAACATTTCTTGAAAGAAATCCTAAAGTATGGGTGTAGTTAGGAGAAGAACCTCCCAACACCAATCTTACGATATTGGAAATGGTCCAAGAGTTAAAGGACAATATGGCCTGAATAGAAGCAGACAATGCAATATTAATGTTGGAACAGGAAAAAAATTATGAATATCCTATCGGATAAGCAAAATTAGCGCTAGCCGATTCCCAACCCCGAGTAGGGACGTATGTCGGGAGAACAAGACTATCGCATGGAAATTGTGGAAATGAATGAAGGCGAAGAAAATCAAGAGGATAAGTTAGATAATGCCTTTACGCACCCAATACCAAAAAGGCAGTGGACATAACTGCAAGGTGAGTTCCGGAAAATAAAACAACCACTCTTCGATGGGGAGCTAGAGGAAGCAGCTGAACCTTGGCTTATTAATATGGATAAATACTTCTAACTATATGAATATGGTCCCAACTCAAAATTTCATTTGGCCATTTTCTAGCTACAAGGGAATGCCACCTTATGGTGGGAGGAGGTCAAGACTGTACGAGGGGTGAGTGAACAAAGTATATCCTCAGAAAAGTTCCAAAAGTATTTCCAGTAAAGATATTTGACTGAACGATTCTGCAACAAGAAGGCAAAATAATTCCATGACTTGTGGCTTGGACAACAAACACTAGACGAGTTTATTACCTATTTTACCCCTTTACAACAGTTTTTCAGTAGTTTTACCTTGTTTATGAGGGAGGAAATTGAATTTGACAACCCAAAAATGATGGATAAGGTTATATGAAAGGCCAGGATATGCTATCAGCAAATCAAGCAGAAGAGAGAAATTATGGGAAAAAGATGGGCTGACAAAATAGGTAATAAGCTTGTTGTGGGAAATAACGAAAATCATGGCATTGTCAACAAAGGATTTTCCAAGGGACAAATCGACAAAAATCCACATAGAAACCAGTCCAGATTTAGACCTTCCCATGAACCCAGATCCAGTGGGAAATTAGGAAACGTTGATAACGAAGCGATGACAACACCTCCAGTACAATGTTGGGGATGTGGTGGGCCACATTACATTAAGAATTGTCCTAACCAGAAGGGCATTGAATAGATTTCGTACATCCATGAAGCATCTACGGTAGGTGATGTAGCCTGGAGCGTCCCAAAAATTAATGTTGCTCCAGAAGATCATTAGGCTGAATACTAGCCGACTATTGTGGAGTTTGAAGGTAAAAGCTTCGATCATACTGTATCTGTTTTAATTGATCCTGGAGCTATGTTAAGTTATGTTAGTCCTAAGATAGTGGAGCAATGTAAATTAGAGACTGTAAGCTTAAAAACCCTTGGCTAGTAAAGCTAGCAACAAGAGCAAAGAGACTTGTGTTGGCTAAGGTCAATAACTATCCTTTGTAAATAGCGGGTCAGCCTTTGGTGGTAGATCTTAACGTACTTCCCCTTGGATCATATGACGTGCTGATAGGTATGGACTGGTTGGAAAAACGTTGGTCCATTGTAAACTGTAAAACAAAAACTACTTGTTAAAAGAATGATAAAGGAGTTAAGAAGGAGATGCAAGGCATTCTGAGACCTTTGCAAATACAACCAATAATCACCTCTCAGAAAGAAGGATGGAACCCTTCATATGTGCATGGACTGTCATCAACTGAATAAGTTGACTATCATAAACATGTACCCATTTCCTTGCATAGATGAACTATTTGATCAAGTAAAAGGGGAAATAGTATTTCCAGAGATTGATTTACTATCTGGATATGACTAGATCAGAATCAAAGAGGAATATATAGCTAAGACTGCCTTTAGGACTCATTATGCACACTACGAGTTTGTAGTGTTACCCTTTGGATTAACCAACGCCCCCACAACATTTATCTGCTTAATGAAAAATATATTTCATCACTATTTAGATAAATTTATGTTAATTTTTATTGTTGGGATATTGATATATTCTTGGAATATTGAGGAACACAAGGAACACCTTAGAATGCTATTGTAAACTCTCTGGTAACATCAATTGTATGCTAAATACAACAAGTACGATTTTTTTAAGGAACATATTTAGTACTTAGGCCACATTATTACTAAGGATGGAATCCCAGTAGATCCCGAGAAGATAAGGACCATAATGTAATGGCCAATGCCAAAGGACATGGCAGACATATGATCTTTCATGGGATTGGTAGGACAATATAGACAATTTATGGAACGATTCTCTAGAGTGGCCTATCTTGTCACCTCCCTACATAAAAAGGGAAAAACTTTTAAATGGATTGTAGGATGTCAAAAAAGTTTTGAGCAGCTCAAGAATATGCTCACCACCGTGCCTATTTTAAGCATAGCGGATCCAAGTATGGACTATGTGGTGTGCACAGATGTAAGCAAGGAAGCGGTAGGTGGAGTACTAATGTAGGATGAAAATTTAATCATCTATGAGTCTAGGAATTTAAAAGAACACGAGCAGAAATATTTCGCTTACAATTTGGAGTTGGCAGCCGTCATTCATGTCTTGAAAATGTGGCATCACTACTTGATGGGTAAAAATTTTATGTTAATTACGGACCATCACAGTTTGACTAGTTACTTCAATTAGCCTACTTTATATGCTAGGCAAGCTTGGTGTGTAGATTTCCTAAGTGGATTCGATTTTGAGATTAAACATCTGAAGAGGAAAGAGAGCTGGGTAGCTCATGCTTTAACTCAAAAGGTACATTGTCTCTATGAAATTTCTTACAATGAAGGGCGAACTACTTTCAACAAGTTGATTAAAAGAGTAGCCGATCAAGAACAGAAATATCAGCAAATAGGATAGCAAGTTAAAAATTCAACTAGTCATGAATATCCGCAGGGATATGCGATGGATTTCATAGGTATGCTGAGTTATAAGAAAAGAATATATGTACCCAACCAAAATAATATTAGAAGTTTGATTTTAGATGAATTTCATGAAAGTTCTTGTGCAGGACACCAAGGGTACCAAAAGCTAATTACCACACTCTGAAAGGAGCACTATTGGCCAAACATGAAAAAAGATGTAGCAGAATACTTGACACATTGCTTGGAATGTCAACAAGTTAAAATAGAACATCAACACCTTGTGGAGTTATTATATCCGCTACCAATCCTAGAATGGAAGTGGGAGACCATCTCTATGGATTTTATCACAACATTACCCAAATCCAAAAAAACAATGACCCAATCATGGTGGTGGTAGACAAATTAAACAAAGAAGCCTACTTATACCAGTATTGTCCACCTTCAGAGTGGTACAAATTGTCAATATTTTTATGCAAAACATTTTTAGGGTCCATGGGTTACCAAAAGCTATAATTTCTGACCACGATGTAAATTTTACATCAACCTTCTAGAGAACCTTGTTTGAAGGGTTAGGCACTCAATTAAATTTCAGTACGACTTATCATCCCTCAACAGACAAACAAACAGAACAGATGAATCATGTAGTAGAAGAGGTGTTAAGATCCTATGTAATGCAACAACCATTTAAATGGGAAAACTACTTGGACCTCGTCAAATTTCCTTACAATAATGGCTATCATGATTCCTTACAGATGAGTCTGTTTGAAGTGTTGTACGGACGTAAATTCTGCACAACATCTAGTTGGGGGAGGGGGGCAGAGGACAAGTTGATGTTGGGACTTCAGATGTTAAAAGAGATGGAAGAAATGGATAAGAAGGTATGTTCCAACTTAAAGGCAGCCCAAGATATGCAAAAGAATTTTGCCGATTGGAAGAGGAATTTTAGAGAATACCAAGTAGGGGACCATGTATATGTGAGGATACGAACTAAAAGGAGTATGCTACAATGGAGTGGGTGTGCTAGGCTGGCACCCCAGTTTTGTGGACCATTTCAAAATTTACCAAGGGTAGGGCTAGTGGCATACCAGCTCACCTTACCAAGCCATATTCCGGTCCACAATGTCTTCCATGTGTCAATATTAAAAAGATACGTTTATGATCCTAAGCAGATAGTGAGTTGGCAAGACATATAGGTAAGAAAGTATCTTAGGTAGGCGAATTAATTTCTATGATTAACAAAAACTAATTTAATTATTGTTTGTTTGAGGTCGATCCAGAAGGAAAATTCTTGGACGAGCCATTGAATATACTCGATCGGAGAGAAGTAATGTTGGAGAAACAAGCCATCACCTAGGTTATAGTGCAATGGCAACACTTTGGGCTAGATGAGGCCACTTGGGAGGATGAACAACTCATGAAAGAGGCATATCCAGGGTTGTTTGTGGACAGAAAATATCGTGACAATGTTTAATTTCAGGGAGGGGAGATGTAATGTCGCTAGAAAAAATGCAAATATTTTATGTTACGACAGTAAGAAATAAAACTGGATATTATTATTATTATTTGTTTGAGGTGATTAATATTTTTAATTATTGAAGAAGGAATTGGTTTGAATATTAACAGATCTTGTAACTGAATATTAATGGATCTTGTAACTTCTCATAACAAGGAAGTTAGAAAAGATAGTTGCCAGAATCCCTAAGGGGGGCAAGAAAAACAATGTGGAAGGGTGAGACAGTGAAAATCTAATTCTCGTGATGATCAGATAGCTACAACACTTAGTGAAGTGACTCGCAGAAGACAATGGTATTATGAGCAAGCTTGGGGGGAGACTTGGACCTGATGGCAAGTGTTAAGGTTGGGAGGAAACAAAATACTGCAAGTATTACGAGTAGCATCTACAATTGAGTTAAATCATTAAAATACGGTATAGGTAGTACCATCTTGGAACAATCTTGAATTGTTGATTCAAACTATAGAATCTGGAAATGAGTATTTGCGAATAGTAATGTACAGGAACATATAACATTCCTCCTAAACTAAAAATATTGTAATGATTCTATTAAATATAGTTTGAATTGTTTAGGTGTAATTTATACTTATATCATGTATATTTTGAATAGTAACATTCAATAGTAGATCATAAATACACTTCAATGTGTATGATTTAGAGACCTATGTTAGTAAATTGAATAGTATCATTTCAGTTGTATTTAAACTAACAAGAACATGAGAATTAAGTAGGAGCTTGTCAAACCTAGATACAAATTAATGGATTAGGTGAGTCTATAATCCATACAAAATAGTAGGAAAAGGAAACTAAATCGCCATCAAAATGATCACAGCATAGACTAAATCTATATATGTATGTGTATATATATATATTATAATATATATATATTATATATATTTATATATATAATTTATAATATATATTATATATTATAATAAATTAGGGATTAAATGAAGAAATTGGAAGAATAATTTCCCTTACGGCAAAAGCGGAACTAGATAAATTCCTGAGGAAACATCTACAAATTAACTCTACAAATATGGAAAGCAAAACTTGATAATATGCCGAAGGGGAACATTTACAAATAACTATATAATTTTCATGCAAAACCCTCGCCAATGTTCTATTCATAGCATTGCTTGAGAATAGTGTTAAAAGCCATAATAAACATTTACAAATAAATATATAATTTTCACAGAAAAGCCTCGCCAGTGTTCTATTTATAACATTGCTCGAGAACAATGTTAAAAGCCATAAGTTTATTGTCAAATACAAAATAGAATAAGCATATAAGACAACGATAAATACAATTGATCAGATATAGATATACAAAAATATGAGTAGATGATGGACCGGTCTCTGCCTCTAATGACAATCTTCCTAGTTTTCTTGCAATATCTTCTATGTCTTCGTCTCGGTCTCTTGTCAAGTCTCTGAGGTCATCAATCATTAAATCAACAATTCCTTTTAGGTGTAAAGTTTACAAGACTTTTAACTTCATAATAGAATTAAATTCCTTTACATACACAAACTATGCCTCAGAAAACAAAGGTTCTTCATTCCAGTAATTTTAATTTAAGCTCACAATTCAACTGCGATCTGGCATGACAAATATCCGTGCCAAAATCCACGCACAGCTATCCTGGAAGCCTTGAAATTGGCTGTCACTAATGTATAAATCTTCCACAGCACTGAAATTGAAAATTCACCCACAGTTCTTAATACTAAACGATGATAAAAGGTTGTGTGCACAGAGTTTTAATGCACACTACAACTCACACAATGTAACATTAAGCACTACACCACTGTAGTGAAGTTATAATTCGTTGTCCATGCAATCCACCATATAGCACGCGTTGTATGTTGGTTTTTTTTTAATTTCCACGGTTCACGTTCAAAGCCCACAGCATTCCAATTTCATCCACAGGCATACATCCAATGACCGCACAATTCTATCTATTTATCTTAATTGATATCTGGCGCACAACAATTATATGTTCCACAGGAATAAAAAAAATACTGTAAAGACAGTGCACGCGCATCACTATTAACACGCATCCATTCCTCTGCCCTTTATTATCAATACTTAAAAACAGTCATTACACATGGCTGCATATAAAAATATAACAAAACATTTATGGCATAGCCATATTCCTTACACAGAAATGCGCCCTCTTCCCAATTCCAAGCACTGTTTACATTGAAGAGCTGCCAATTTTCTTTCTTCTTCCTACTTTTCATACACAAAATAAATTCCTAATTCTAGAATTCTACATGAGAGGAAATCTTTCCTCCTTGGCGGCTAAGTTTTTACATCCTTTTCCTTTTTTACTCATAATGTAAATCTTTATTTAGTACAAAAGCAGCTTTTTACCTAATAATTTAAGCTTTTTACCATTTAGTAAGTTTTATTCTCCATGCTAATCCTACTTTTAGAGAAAAGATAGCATGTTTTTTTTTTTCTATTTTTAACTGAGAAAAAAAACATATTTTTAACTGGAAAAAAAAACATAGAAAGTGTAGGCTTTTCTTTGAGTCGCCTGCTCCTACATCAGACTCCCAAGGTTGAAAATGATCATGATCTCCTGATCATGATTTTTATTTTTTTTATCTTGTCTGCCTGGATCCCATACTTTTTTCTGCAAGTCCCCATCTGTTGTTACTTGCTGCCTTTCTCCAGGTCTCCATATTTTATGCTGTCTTGCTCCATTAGCTGCACTTTCATAATCTGTCTCTGTTTTAATCTTGCTATTGCTTCCGCTGCTTCTCTTCCTTGCTGATGTTTTCCGCTGAGATTCTTTTAACATGATTCTTATAATGAGCTCAATTTCTTTGTTCAATAATTCTTCAAACTGTTGATTTCTTGCTACCTGCTGAGCTAAGAAGGCTTGCTTAGTCTGTTCTGTTACCTGCTGACTTCTCGCTCTTATTCTTGTTTCTGTTCTGACTGCCACCCGATCATCCACACCCTCTTGTCTTATGGAACCTAAAACTTCTTCTTCCTGCATTTGACTACTCAACTGAGTCAAATATTCTGCAACAATACCTGCATTCGCAAAAGACTGGTTAGAATAAAAATCATAAGGCATTAATGCCTTGTATTCCTTTGCCAGCATTTCAGCATACTGTTCTGAATCCTCCACTATCAGCGCATCAGTATGCTGATCCAAACTTCTCAAAGAATCCTTTGAAGAATTCTCAAGACTGTCAACCAGTCTTTCTCCCATGTCATCTGCTTCCATGGCAATTTCCTGTACTTGTTCACTGTATTGAACTCTTCCATCTGCTACATTTTCCCTGTCATATCCTGGATTCTCCAACCAGTATTCTAACAGTGCAATTTCTTTGTAGCATTTTTGAAGCATCACATCATCATTTAAAGTCCCTGCATTCATGCACAACTTGTCAGTTTGAAAACTACAAGTTTTAACAGTCTCACTTGTCGGTTCGGATACCGGTTCTTCCAGCTGATCCTCTTCTTCATTCGCATGAAATTCCTCTTCCAACTCAGCTGCTCTGAGTTCTTCCTGTTTCAGCTGTACATCCACTGTCTGCTCCAAGTATTCCTTTCCTCCAAATAACAGAGCTTTTGGATCAGTGTTCTGTCCCGGTCCATTTTCTTCTTGCAGAGGTAACAATGTATGATTGACACCATCCTTTCCAAACTTATAGGTGTTTCTCTTCCCATCATGCATGGCTTCTCTGTCATATTGCCAAGGTCTTCCAAGCAATATGCGACACACATCCATAGGCATCAGATCACAAACAATTTAATCTTTGTACTTGACCACTTGGAATTCTACTTCACACTATTCACTTACCAACAGTTGATGCCC
This sequence comes from Pinus taeda, assembly GCA_000404065.3. Classification (NCBI taxonomy): domain Eukaryota; kingdom Viridiplantae; phylum Streptophyta; class Pinopsida; order Pinales; family Pinaceae; genus Pinus; species Pinus taeda. The sequence goes on along the minus strand of APFE030739631.1, from coordinate 67,080 downwards.
ATTTTTCAAACATAACACTTTAAAAGGTGTTGGATGCTTCATTGTCCTCAGCTTCAATTTCTCCACTACTTCTGTAGAAACCAAATTATCAGTGTTGCCACTATCAATGATCATCTGGCAACATTTCCTTTGGACTTTACACACTGTCCTGAATAAATCCTTCCTTTGTGGCGGTTCAGTCATCTCCTTTGCTGGCTTAAGTAAGACTTTATTAAGTACCAGACACTCTCCTCTTTCTGGTGTATTCACTTCTTCTGTTACTACTGCCACTGGTACCTCTTCTTCAGCTGGAGCCACAATTGCATTCCTCTGCTTTATGTCTGCACTCTCTGGGCACTCAAAAGCCCTGTGTCCCTACTTATTGCATCTGTAACATCTTATTTCTCTGCCTCCTCCTCTGCCTCCTCTACCTCTAGAAAAACTCCCTCTGCCTCTTGCATCACCTCCTGTGGATGCATGCTGGGTTGAGCTACTACTAGCTCCTTCTGTAGGTTCTATAGATCTTCCACTACCACCTTGACTTTCTTTTCCTCTGAAAGTCCCTCTCCCTCTAGCATACTGCTTCCTCATGAGTTTTTCCTCCGCTTTCAGTGCTATCTGATAAGCTTCCTCTACTATTTTAGGAGAAAGCAGACTTATCTCATCCTGAATGTCCATCCCGAGGACATTCATACATCTAGCCACCATCTCATCTGTATTCTGGGCTTCTCCATCTCTTATGCTCACCTTGTAAAACTCTTTTGTATATTCCTTCACTGTTAAAGCTCTCTGTCTAAGATTTTGCATTTGTCTAAATAATGTTTGCTGATAATTACTCGGAAAAAACTTACCTTTTAACTTCGCGACCATTATGTTCCAGTTCTTGATTGGCTGCTTACCCATTCTCCTCCTTTCCACCTACACACCATCCCACCAGAGCGCTGCATGGCCTTTTAGTTTGGTGACAACAAACTTTACTTTCTTCTCATCTTCCAATTCTTCATAATCGAAGAATTTCTCCATGCTATTAATCGAGTCGATCAGTTGTTCTGGATTTAGTCCGCCTTGATATACTGGTACTAACTGGTTCCATGGCCTGGCTGTGGATTTAAATACTGACTAAAAGAGCCTCATCTCAGGAGTAACCTCTACAACTTCCTCCTTAGTAGCTTCAACTTCGGGTTCACTGACATCTCCATCATCTATGTTTCTGCCTGAGATTAACGCGTCCAATCTAGCTCGCAGCTCTTCTATATATTCCTTCAATTCGACATTCTCCGCAGGCCATCTTCTTCCACCACGTCCACGTCCTCGTCCTCTTCCAACCCTGAAAGCCATCCTTCTATTGCTCCTGAGATTTAACTCAACGCCAGTTGCTGGCTCTGATACCACTAATGATGGACCGGTCTCTGGCTCTAATGACAGTCTTCCTAGTTTGCTTGCAATATCCTCTATGTCTTCGTCTCGGTCTCTTGTCAAGTCTCTCAGGTCATCAGTCATTAAATCAACAATTCCTTTCAGGTGTAAAGTTTACAAGACTTTTAACCTCATAATAGAGTTAAATGCCTTTACATACACAAACTATGCCTCAGAAAATAGAGGTTCTTCATTCCAGTAATTTTAATTTAAGCTCATAATTCAACTGCGATCTCGAATGACAAATATCCGTGCGAAAATCCACGCACAACTATCCTGGAAGCCTTGAAATTGGTTGTCACTAATGTATAAATCTTCCACACCACTGAAATTGAAAATTCACCCACAGTTCTTAATACTAAACGACGATAAAAGGTTGTGCGCACAGAGTTTTAATGCACACTACAACTCACACAATGTAACATTAAGCACTACACCACTGTAGTGAAATTATAATGCGCTGTCCATGAAATCCACCATATAGCACACGTTGTATCTTTGTTTTTTTTTAATTTCCACGGTTCATGTTCAAAGCCCACAACATTCCAATGTCATCCACAGGCATACATAGAATGACTGCACAGTTATATCTATTTATCTTAATTGATATCTCACGCACAACAATTATATGTTCCACACGCATACAAAAAAATACTGTAAAGACAACGCACGCACAACACTATTAACACGCATCCATTCCTCTGTCCTTTATTATCAATACTTAAAAACAGTCATTACACACGGCTGCATATAAAAATATAGCAAAACATTTATGGCATAGCCATATTCCTTACACATAAATGTGCCCTGTTCCCAATTCCAAGCACTGTTTACATTGAAGAGCTGCCAATTTTCTTTCTTCTTCCTACTTTTCATACACAAAATAAATTCCTAATTCTAGAATTCTACATGAGAGGAAATCTTTCCTCCTTGGCGGCTAAGTTTTTACATCTTTTTCCTTTTTTACTCATAATGTAAATCTTTATTTAGTACAAAAGCAGATTTTTACGTAATAATTTAAGCTTTTTACCATTTAGTAAGTTTTATTCTCCATGCTAATCCTACTTTTAGAGAAAAGATAGCATGTTTTATTTTTTTACCTATTTTTAACTCAGAAAAAAAACATATTTTTAACTGGAAAAAAAACATAGAAAGTGCAGTATTTTCTCTGAGTCGCCTGCTCCTGCATCAGTAGATACCAAGACTGTAATGAAGTCTACAGTGTGGTTGTGAACCAAAGAGGGTTTTCATTCCCTTAAATATAATTGACCAAGTAACTAGTTCTAAGCCACTATAGATGGAGAAATAAATTCCAAAATTTTCTATATGAGACCAAATACAGTATAATAGTGTAGTCACCTCTAAGGTTATCCATTCTGGATTTTCAAAGACCAACAAAGTTACAACTCGAGGAGTCATCACAACACACCTAATTCTGGTCTGAGATATTCAAGCGCAGAGCAACACTGAAAAACATTGTAGAATATAACACGAGTAAAGCAAACAAAGTAAAGTGGCAGTAAGGATGCATGTTGGCAAACACAATTTCTTTCATACAACCCTCACCGATGTTCTAACCAGTGTCTAATAAGGACCATGATAATTATCGTGTCAAACCGAAGCACCATTCAATAGACTGCCGAGAAAACACCCGCTATAGCAACCTTGAGGTAGGTAAAAATGAAGACTTACCAGTTAATTTTATGATGCTGGAGCTGAGAAAGAAACCACAATGCCTCTGAGGGATTTCTAAGTGACTCATACATATTATCAACCGACCTGAAACCAAAACAAACAGTAACTGAGATTGAAAGCATAACCATAAGTTATCACGAAACAAAATAAAATACTCTTGAAATTTGTCTCCTCACCTCAAATGAGTTGTGCGCACAAGGGAAACTGAACAGATATGGCCATGGCATACTTCAAGCCCACAGTAAAAATGAGTTAATGGTAACTGAGTGTGCAGAGTCAAGTTCTCCCAAATGAAAATGGTAGCAGGGGAGGACGAGTTGCAGGGGTTTGAAATGAGACATTTCACCAGATCAACTGTCGGATGTTAGACCTAGCTCTTTCACCATAGATGTGGTGGGAGAAACAAGGTGGCAGAACAGCTCGAGGGTAGCTAGAGTCTGCTCTTGCCACTAATCCATGGTAGATTTAATATCAATTAAAATTTAAATCCATAACATTGTACCACTCCCTCTAGTGTAATAAAAATAAAAGTACGGTGGAGATAACCCTGACAACGTAACTTAAAATAAGACATATGTAATCAAGCACAACCCTTGACTTTTAAATATAGAACAATAATTTCATTAATGACCATTTTGGTCAACCATTTCATATTACATTAATTGGGTTTACTGTTTTATTATATATTGTTTAAATTTATTAAGTTTTCTATAAATTGTCTTGGTAGTGTGACATATAATCATGAATCATTATGTTTAAAAATAATACTTGGGATTAACATTTTAAAAATAGTGATAACTGAATAAATTATTGTGGTCCATAAATAAAATATTTAATTTCAAGCTTATATTTAAATCAAATTTATATAAAGATAGGGTAATTGAAAGTTCAAATAAAAAATAAATGTTTACTTTCGAGTATGAAAGATGTAACTACTCCACAACTTAATAAGAAGTTGAGAAATGACATGTAAACAAATTCACACACCATTGTGGGTAATCTAGACTCTCTTTCTACAAAGAGAACAATTGAAGTTTAAATTATAACAAAAATATAATATTATTCATATTTCATGATGTATAATTGGCTCATGTCTAGGTGACATGTAATATTTAAGATAAAAATACATTAATAGCATAAAATTATTCTAATGAAGCATGAATAAAACAATTCAGAATCTCTCAAATAACATAATTTTATATTTCAAATATAACTATTATTAATATTTTGATGAATCAAAATATAACTCTAATTTATATAATATTATTATAAGATGATATAATTACATTACATTATAATTCTCAATAGACATAGAAGAGAAAATAACATACACCTATCTAGATAATTAAAAATATTACCAATGTGTGTGTATATATAATTAAAAATACTACTATACTTTTAATGAGTTTATAATTGGTGGTACTATATTTTTGTGTATTACCAATCATAAAATGAATTAAGTATGGTGTAGTAACAACTATCAACTCCATGTCATGTAGTGAAGGAACTCCATGTCCTCAATTTTGAATAGTAAATTAATTTTTTTCTTTGCATTTTAATAATGTTGAAAAGGAAAATTAAGGTGCAAATTGATGTTTCCAAACTATGCTTGATTTTTTTATTACTAATTATTTAATTTATTGTTAAAAATATAACTTTATATTTTTTCAATGTAATTTTACATGAAGACATATCTTCCATACCTTGTTGTATAACAACACTCCGAAAAAAGGAATATGAAGGAGATATAAGCATGTATTATTACACTTCAAAAAAAAATTTACTTAAATTAAAACATTAAAAAATAGTAATAACAAAAGAGAAATATAGTGATTGAAAGCTAAAACAATAGTTAAAATTTATTTTCCCCAAATATGTAATTCCTTCACTACTTAATTTAATATGGAGTTGACTAATGGCATGTAAAATTAATATTATTACAATTACAAGATGTCTACCTCATTGTATATTTAGTTGAGATATAATATATAATACAAAAATATGTTTATAATATTTGAAGCATATATAAAATATTTCATAATTTATACCAAAAATATAAATTATATTTGAAATATAGCTATCATTTATACGTTGTTGAATCAAAATATATCTTCATTTTTATAATGTCATTTATAACATAATATAATATAATATAATATAATAATATTATGTTATGTTTCCCAATAGTTATAAAATAAATAATGAAAATATTGGTTGTTATTTGGGACTTACCTTGAATTTATGCTATGGATTGGTGTAGCCCAAGTGAGGTCTTATTATGGGTGATTATAATCACTTAAAATCCAATAAGCCACATGTTAAGAGTCCCTATCATCTTAGATTCACATTACCTCAAACAAAAAAATATGTTATTATATTTATTTTAATTCACATTCAAAAAGATAAACTTATTTAGAGAATTAAAAATATAACCCATATATATATATATGAACCAAAATTAATTATATATTTCTATAAATATACTTTATATTATTCTAATATTATATTAGAACTAGTATTCAAAACAAACACTTTTTTATATATTTAAATATATTTATTGTATAAATATAATATATTTCTTTATTTAAATAAGTATCATTCATTTTTAATTTTCATAAATAAAAATATAAATTGATTCAAAATTTATGATTATTTTATAATATAATATAATATAATATTATAATATTTTATTATATTTTATTATAAAATAAACCATATTCACTAACATACACTTACACTTATATATGTGACTAACTACATATGATTCTCATTAAGAAAAGTCAATTTATTTTTTCCTTATTTAATGTGATTTTGTATTTTTCATACCCATAGTAGATATGGATTCGTGCACTTATATAATATTTAATCAATGCAATTCCATCCCTATCTGATTTGATTCATATATTATGATTTATTTTATAATATAATATAATATAATATTATAATATTTTATTCCCAGGATCCGGGTGCTTGCCAAGTGCCGCTACCTCAGCAATCAATCGTGCCCAGCACATGGCCATCGGAACGGCAGCTAGACGGAGGGCGATAGCCTTAACTGTTCGCAGCTCCGGTAGGATGGCATTCATTGTGCCTCGACGCCGATCCCTGCACACGACAACACACCGTTAATATCTCTTCATTGCCCTGCAGAAGCCTTAATGTCGCCTCCTGGCTCGAACTTGGCGTCCACCACTGATAAATTGAGCCACGGAGAGACCAAATGCAGACATTCTCTGCGAAATTCTCTCCGCCACTCTGTTCCATCCTCTGCTCAGCTCGTGGTTGACCCTTCGGCTCTGGAGTTTTCTCAGTCGTTTCTTGGCTCCTTGTCAAGTTTATATAACCAGACTTCCACGGAAGCCAAGATGCGTACTCGTGGTGTGTCGCGCAGAGGCGGTTCTTCAGCCTCCAGGGGTCAAGCTCGTCCTTCTACCTCGCCTCTGGTCATCCCCATCTCCTCCGCCTCCCCTTCATCTCCACCGCCCTCTCCCACCAGGCCTGCCCCCAACTCTTCCTTTCAGAATTCGCAGTTTACCTTCCGAAGTCGCCTCCACCAACCCATCATCACCTTCACTACGACCATCATGGTTTCAGAGGAAGCAGAGGAACCTGTTGACCCCATCAGCTCGTCCACCCCCTCCCCTGAAGGAAGCCTCTCGCAGGAAGCCGAAGTTAATCCGCCCCCCTCTGCCATGCATATGCAAGAGGACTCCCCGCGGAATGTGGAGGTTTCTGGTACGCCGATTGTCGAAGAGACGGAAATCATTGCCTCCGGTCCTGTTCAGCGGAATTTCGGAATCATGCACCTGCTCACTCAAACGGAGGAAAGTGTTCGTGAAGAGGAAGTGTCTCAGCCTGCTGCTCCAATTCCCGCACCGGCCCGACGCTCAGACCCGCAAAGCTTGGGCAAGTAAGTGTTTTTTGGTCCACATGATCATATCTTTTGTGCAGGTTTTGGTTCAACCCCTCCTCGGCAAGTTTTTCATATGCACTGGGTCGCTCTTAATGCAGGGGTGAGGCCGACCTCAAAGCCCATTTTCCTTCTGCTAATATACAGGCTTCTATGTATGGTTGGGAATTTTTGGTGGTTCGCTTCCTCTGCTTGGCTTCCCCAACAAGCACGAAGCTCTTTTGTAATGTCTATCATACCCCTGCTGCCTGGTTTCTCCTCTTCTTCTACAGGCACATTGCTCGTCTTCTGCTCTCTAGTTTCTATGCTAAAGACCAGGAAACTGGCCCTCTGAAGCTGTCCTCATTGTAAATATTTTTCACTTTTTTATTAATAGATTTAGCTCTGATTCAGAAAAAAAAAATATTATAATATTTTATTATATTATATTATAAACCATATTCTTAAACAATCACTAACAAACACTTACATATTCCAAAGTCAATCTATTCTTTTTCTTTATTTAATGTGCTTTTGTATTTTTCATAGGGGTAGTAGATACGGATTCGAACACTTATATAATATTTAATCGTTACAACTCCATCCTTTATACCATATTTAAACTTTCACGTGACCTTCTACTCTTCACCGGTTCATTCGTGCTTCATTTATCACTAGCTAGAATTTTTGGAATTTTTTTTGGTCGTCGATATCAATGGCCTCCTCAAAGCTTGTATTAGTGATGGCCATTTGTATTTTCACTCTCTTCCTGCTGGCTCCTATAACAGGCACAACTATAGATGATTTTCGCACCTCTGAGAAGGTGGTTATAAAAAATCCGCAGGCACTGGCAACGGCATCAGGTAAAACACTAGTTGAATCAATTCTCTAGCCAATAAAGTCTTTTGGTTAATCAAAGTTCAAAAGATTGACGTTGCTCGGGTACCACAATAGTATTGTATAATGTTAATCTACTCTGAAGCGATGTCTAACTATTTAATATTAAAATAATTTATATATTTGGTATAGATTATGAAATATTTTATATATGCTTCAAATATTATAAACATATTTTTGTATTATATATTATATCTCAACTAAATATACAATGAAGTAGACATCTTGTAATTGTAATATTATTAATTTTACATGCCATTAGTCAACTCCACATTAAATTAAGTAGTGAAAGAATTACATATTTGGGGAAAATAAATTTTAACTATTGTTTTAGCTTTCAATCACTTTATTTCTCTTTTGTTATTACTATTTTTTAATGTTTTAATGTAAGTATTATTTCCTTTTTTTTGAAATGTAATGATATATGCTTATATCTCCTTCATATTCCTTTTTTCTGAGAGTTGTTATACAACCACTTATGGAAGATATGTCTTCATGTAAAATTACATTTAAAAAATATAAAATTATATATTTAACAAAAAATTAAATAATTAGTAATAAAAAAATTAAGCATAGTTTGGAAACATCAATTTGCACCTTAATTTTTCTTTTCACCATTATTAAAATGCAAAGAAAAAAAATAATTTACTATTCAAAATTGAGGACATGGAGTTCCTTCACTACATGACATGGAGTTGATAGTTGTTACTACACCATACTTAAGATTGAACCAAGTAGCTAATCATGTGGTTAGGGCCCACCTATTCCATAATACATGTATGAATAAAATATTTCATAACTCATCTTCCGCTTAAACAAATTGGGTGGTCTCTAGGTCAATTTTGGTCCTTTAGAAAAGAGGAATCTAATAAAATAATTATCTTTTTCATTTGAGCTATCCAAGGTGAAATTTTATTGTAGTTGCAAAAATTAACACCTTACTCTTAATCAAATTTAGTTTCATTTATTGTTACTTGTGTGTTATACTTACTCAATTTTCTTATGTGTCATCATGTCTTATAAAACTACAATCCAAATGTCTTTCCTCTCTGCGAATGTTAATTTACATATACAAGATTCCACGCATAAAGGATATCCAATACATGTATTTTGATTTTTCCTTATTCTCACAAGAAGCACTTGTTAATCCTTCCAAATATTTTATTTTGTGTATTATCCCCCTTCTAGGACCGATAGAAAAAGCAAGAATAGGGTTTTTGTGTTGGAAATTAAAATCCATATTTTTCAAGTACCATAAAACCCTCCTCCTAAGTACCATAAAACTCGCCAACTAGGGTAAAGATTCAACAAGAGGCTACTATCATTCGATTCAACCTCTTATGTGACCTTAAGGAATTGGAATCAATTGAAACATAACATAGAAGCGTTCCACATCAGCTACATAACATATAATTATTATATATATTTATATATAATATTATATATATATATCTATATATCATATATTTAATAATAATAATAATAATAAATTAGGGATTAAATAGAGAAATTGCAAGAGTAATTTCCCTTACAAAAAAAGTGGAACGAGATAAATTCCCGAGGAAACATTTAAAAATTAGTTGTACAAATACCAAAAGTGGAATTAGAAAACATTCTGAAGGTAAAATAACTGCAAACGACTTTACTGTACAAATACTGAAAGCAAAACTTGATAATATTCCGAGGGGGAACATTTACAAATAACTGTATAATTTTAATGCAAAACCCTTTCCCATGTTCTATTCATAACATTTCTCGAGCATAGTGTTAAAATCCATAAGGAACATTTACAAATAACTGTATAATTTTCACACAAAACCATCACCAATGTTCTATTCATAGCATTGCTCAAGAGTAGTGTTTAAAGCCATAAGTTTACTATCAAATACAAAACAAAATAAGCATATAAGACAACGGTACATAGAGTTAATCGAATATAGATATACAAAAAGATGATTAGATACTAAGAATGTAATGACATCTACAGTCTAGTTTTGAGCAAAAGAAGGTTTTCATTCCCTTCAAAATAATTGACCAAGTAACTAGTTCTAAGCGACTATAGACGAAAAAGTAAATTCCAGAACTTTCTATATCTCACGAAATATAGTGTAGTCACCTCTAAGCCTCGTTGTTCCATATTTTCAAAGATAAGAAAAGTTACAACTTGAAGAGTCATCGCAACACACCCAGATCCAATCTAAGATATTCAAGCGTGGAGCAACCCTAAAAAACATTGTAGAATATAACACAGGTAAATCAAACGAAGTAAAGGGGCAGTAAGTGTGCTTGTTGGCAAACGCAATCACTTGCATAAAACCCTCACCAATGTTCTAACTAGTGTCTAATAGGGACCATGACAATTATCCTGTAAAATGAAAGCATCGTTCAATAGACTAGCGAGAAAACATCCACTATAGCAACCCTCAAGTAGGTAAAAATGGAGACTTACGAGTTAATTTTATGATGGTGGAGCCAAGAAAAAACCACAATGCCTCTGAGGGATTGCTCACTCACTCGGACATATTCTCGACTAACCTGAAACCAAAATAGATAGAAAGTGAGATTGAAAGTATAACCATAACATATCAAGAACAAAATCAAAGAGTCCTAAAATTTGTCTCCTCACCTAGAATCTGTTGCGCTCGCAAGGAAAACCAAACAAACACGACCGTGGCATAGTTCAAGCCGATGGTAAAAATGAGTTAATGGTAACCCAGTGTGCAGACTCGAGCCCTCTCAAATGAAAATGGCAACAACAGAAGATGAATTGTGGGGGTTCAAAATGAGACACTTCACCAACGGAAATAACAAAGAGGGATTCCATGAACAAATCAATCGTGAGATCTTAGACCTAGCGCTTTCACCATAGATGTGGTAGGAGAAACGAGGGGTCATAATAGCTAGAGGGTAGACAAAGTCTGCTCTTGGCATGAATACATGGTAGATTTAATATCAATTAAAATGTAATTCCATAACATTGTACCACTTTCTCTAGTGTAATAAAAATCAAAGTACGGTGGAGATAATCCTGACAAGCATAACTTAGAATAAGCCATATGTAATCATGCACAACCTTTGACTTTTAAATACGGAACCAAAATTTCATTAATGAACATTTTATTCAACTATTTCATATTACAGTAATTTTGTTTACCATTTTATTATATACTTTTAAAATTTATTAATTTTTCTACAAACTCTTTTGGTAGTGTGGCAAGTGGTACCACAGCCAAGGGTACCAAACTGTGGCCTTTGACATTAAAATAGTAAGTACAATTAGATTTGTGTTAACTTACTAATTGGTATAGGCTCAAGTTCTAAAACATAATAACAGTGGAAAGTGAGAAGAACGGACAGTGTTCTACATAGAATTGTGGCATGCCCAAGACCTACAACATTTCCTAAAAGAAATCCTGAAGTATGGGTGTAGTTAGGAAAAGAACCTCGCAACACCAATCTTACGATATTGGAAATGGTCCAAGAGTTAAAGGACAATATGGACTGACTACGAGCAGACAATGCAATATTAATGTTGGAACAAGAAAAAATTATGAATATCCTATCGGATAAGCAAAATCAGCGCTAGCCGATTCCCAACCCCGAGCAAGGACGTATGTCGGGAGAACAAGACTATCGCATGGAACTTGTTGAAATGAGAGGAGGTGAAGAAAATGAAGAGGAGAAGTCAGATAATGCCTTTAAGCACCAAATACCAAAAAGGCAATGGACATAACTACAAGGGGAGTTCTGGAAAATAAAACTCCCACTCTTTGATGGGAAGCTAGAGGAAGCAGCTGAAGCTTCGCTTATTAATATGGATAAATGCTTCTAACTATATGAATATTATCACAACTTAAAATCTTGTTTCGCCATTTTCCAGCTACAACGGAAGGCCACCTTATCACGAGAGGAGGTCAAGACTGTACGAGGGTAAGTGAACAAAGTATATCCTCGGAAAAGTTCCAGAAGTATTTCAAGGAAAGATATTTGACTGAATGATTCTACAAGAAGGCAAAAGAATTCCATGACCTATGGCTCGGACAACAAACAGTGGACGAGTTTATTACCTATTTTACCCCTTTACAATATTTTTTCAGTAGTTTTCCCTTGTTTATGAGGGAGCAAATTGAATTTGACAACCCAAAAATGATGCATGAGGTTATAAGAAATGCCACGATATGTTATCAACAAAGCAAGCATAAGAGAGAAATTATGGGAAAAAGATGGTCTGACAAAAAGGGTAATAAGGTTGTTGTGGGAAATAAGGGAAATCATGGCATTGTCAACAAAGGATTTTCCAAGGGACAAATCAACAAAAATCCACATCGAAACCAGTCTAGATTTAGACATTCCCATGAACCCACATCCAATGGGAAATTAGGAAAAGTTGATAACGAAGCGATGACAACACCTCCAGTACAATATTGGGGATGTGGAGGGCCACATTACATTAAGAATTGTCCTAATGATAAGGGCATTGAATAGATTTTGGCAGATCCATGAAGCATCTATGGTAGGTGATGTAGCCTGGAGCGTCCCAAAAATTAATGCTGCTCCAGGAGATCATTAGGCTGAATACCAGCCTACTATTGTGGAGTTTGAAGGTAAAATATTTGATCATACTGTATCTCTTTTAATTGATTCTGGAGCTATGTTAAGTTATGTTAGTCCTAAGATAGTGGAGCAATGTAAATTAGAGATTGTACGTTTAAAAACCCTTGGGTAGTAAAGCTAGCATCACAGGCAAAGAGACTTGTGTTGGCTAAGGTCAATAACTTAGGATAGCGGGTGAGCCTTTGGTGGTAGATCTCAATGTACTTCCCCTTGGATCATATGACGTGTTGATAGGTATGGACTGGTTGGAAAGGCGTTGGTCCATTGTAAGCTATAAAACAAAAACTATCTGTTAAAAGAATGATAAATGAGTTAAACATGAGATGCAAGGCATTGTGAGACCTTTGCAAATATAGCCAATAATCACCTCTCAAAAAGAGGGATGGAACCCTTCATATGTGCATGGACTGTCATCAACTGAATAAGTTGACTATCAAAAACATGTATCCATTGCCTTGCATAGATGAACTATTTGATCAAGTAAAAGGGGAAACAATATTTTCGAAGATTGATTTACTATTTGGATATTACTAGATCAGACTCAAAGAGGAAGATATAGCTAAGAATTCCTTTAGGATTCATTATGCACACTACGAGTTTATAGTGGTACCCTTTGGATTAACCAACGCCCCCACAACCTTTATTTGTTTAATGAACAATATATTTTATGAGTATTTAGATAAATTTAAGTTAAATTTTATTGATGGGATATTGATATATTCCTCGAATATTGAGGAACACAAGGAACACCTCAAACTAGTATTGTAAACTCTCTGGGAACATCAATTGTATGCTAAATACAACAAGTGCGATTTTTTTAAGGAACAGATTTAGTACTTATGCCACGTTATTACTAAATATGGAATTGTAGTAGATCCCGGGAAGATAAGGACCATAATGGAATGGCCAATGCCAAAGGACATGGCAGATATAAGATATTTCATGGGATTGGTAGGACAATATCGACAATTTCTGAAAGGATTCTCTAGAGTGGCCTATCCTATCACCTCCCTACATAAAAAGGGAAAAACTTTTAAATGGATTGTAGGATGTCAAAAGTTTGAGCAGCTCAAGCATCTTCTCACCAGCGTGCCTATTTTAAGCATAGCGGATCCAAGTAAGGACTATGCGGTGTGCACAGATGTAAGCAAGGAAGTGGTAGGTGGAGTACTAATGTAGGATGGAAAAGTAGTCATGTATGAGTCTAGGAATTTAAAAGAACACGAGCAGAAATATTATGCTTAAAATTTGGAGTTGGAAGCCGTCATTCATGCCTTGAAAATGTGGCATCACTACTTGATGGGTAAAAAGTTTATGTTAATGACGGACCATCATAGTTTGACCAGTTACATCAATTATCCTACTTTATATGCTAGGCAAGCTTGATGTGTAGATTTCATAAGTGGATTTGATTTTGAGATTAAACATCTGAAGAGGAAAGAGAACTGGATAACTGATGTTTTAACTCAAAAGGTACATTGTCTCTATGAAATTTCTTACAATGAAGGGCGGACTACTTTCAACAAGTTGATTAAAAGAGTAGTTGATCAAGATCAGAAATATCACCAAATAGGATAGCAAGTTAAAAATTCAACTAGTCATGAATATTAGTAGGGATATGCGATGGATGTCTTAGGTATGCTGAGTTAAAAAAAAAGACTATATATTTCCAACCAAAATAATATTAAAAGTTTGATTTTAGATGAATTTCATGAAAGTCCTTATGTAGGACACCAAGGGTACCAAAAGCTAATTACCACACTCTGAAAGGAGCACTATTGTCCCGACATGAAAAAAGATGTAGCAGAATATTTGACACATTTCCTGGAATGTCAGCAAGTTAAAATATAACATCAACACCCTGTGGAGTTATTACATCCACTACCAATCCTAGAATGGAAGTGGGAGACCATCTCTATGGATTTTATCACAAGATTACCCAAATCCAAAATAAACAACGACCCAATCATGGTGGTGGTAGACAAATTAAACAAATCAGCCCATTTTTATGGAATTTTTTTTTAGCTTCTATGGGTTACCAAAAGCTATAATTTCTGACCATGATGTAAATTTTACATCAGCATTCTGGAGAAACCTGTTTGAAGGGTTAGGTACTTAATTAAATTTCAGTACCGCTTATCATCCTTACACAGACAAACAAACACAACGGGTGAATCAGGTAGTAGAAGAGATGTTAAGACCCTATGTAATGCAACAACCATCTAAATAGGGAAACTACTTGGCCCTGGTCAAATTTCCTTACAATAATGGCTATCATGCTTCCTTACAGATGAGCCTATTTGAAGTGTTGTACGGACATAAATTCTGCCCACCATCTAGTTGGGGGGGCGAGAGGACAAGTTGATGTCGGGACTTGAGATGTTAAAAGAGATGGAAGAAATGGATAAGAAGGTATGTTCCAACTCAAAGGCAACCCAAGATATGCAAAAGAATTTTGCCAATTGGAAGAGGAATTTCAGAGAATACCAAGTAGGGGACCATGTATATGTGAGGATACGAGCTAAAATGAGTATGTTACAATGGAGTGGGTGCGCTAAGCTGGCACCCCAGTTTTGTGGACCATTTGAAATTTTAGCAAGGGTAGGGCGAGTGGCATACCAAATCACCTTACCAAGCCATATTCAGGTCCACAATGTCTTCCATGTGTCGATATTAAAAAGATACATTTATGATCCTAAGAAGATAGTCAGTTGGCAAGACATATAGGTAATAAAGTATCTTAGGTAGGCCAATTAATTTCTATGATTAAGAAAAACTAATTTAATTTTCTTTTGTTTCGGGTTGTTCCAGAAGGAGAATTCTTGGTCAACCAATTGAATATACTCGATCGGAGGGAAGTAATGTTGCAGAAACAAGCCATCACCTAGGTTATAGTGCAATGGCAACACTTTGGGCCAGATGAGGCCACCTGGGAGGATGAAAAGCTCATGAAAGAAGCATATCTAGGGTTGTTTGTGGCCGAAAAACATCGTGACAATGTTTAATTTCAGGGAGGGGAGATGTAATGTCCATAAAAAATGTAAATATTTTATATTACTACAGTAAGAAATGAAACTGGATATTATTATTATTATTTTTTTGAGGTGATTAATATTTTTAATTATTGAAGAAGGAATTGGTTTGAATATTAACAGATCTTGTAACTAAATATTAACGGATCTTGTAACTTCTCATAACAAGGAAGTTAGAAAAGGCAGTTGCCAGAATCCCTAAGCGGGGCAGGAAAAACCATGTCGAAGGGTCAGACAGTGAAAATCTAAGTCTCGTGATGATCAGATAGCAACAACAGTTAGTGTAGAGACTCACAGAAGGGAATGGTCTTATGAGCAAGCTTCGGGGGAGACTTGGACCTTACGGCAAGTATTAAGGTTGGGAGGAAACGAAATAATACAAGTATTATGAGTAGCATATACAGTTGAGTTAAATCATTAAAATACGGTACACGTAGCACCATTTTGGAACAATCTTGAATTGTTGACTCAAACTATAGAATCTGGAAATGAGTATTTGCAAATAGTAATGTACATGAACATATAGCATTCTTACTAAACTAAAAATATTGTAATGATTATATTAAATATAGTTCGAATTGTTTAGGTCTAATTTATACTTATATCATGTATATTTTCAATAGTAACATTCAATAGTAGATCATAAATACACTTCAATGTGTATGATTTAGAGACCTATGTTAGTAAATCTAATAGTATCAGTTCAGTTGTATTTAAACTAACAAGAACATGAGAATTGAGTAGGAGCATGTCAAACCTAGATACAAGTTAATGGGTTAGCTAAGTCTATAATCCATACAAAAGAGAAGGAAAAGGAAACTAAATTTCCATCAAAATGATCACAGCATAGACTAAATCTATATATATATATATATATATATAAGAAATTAGGGATTAAACGGAGAAATTGGAAGAATAATTTCCCTTACGGAAAAAGCAAAACCAGATAAATTCCTGAGGAAATGTCTACAAATTAACTGTACAAATACCGAAAGCAGAACTTGATAATGTGCCTAAGGGGAACATTTACAAATAACTATATAATTTTCATGCAAAACCCTCACCAATGTTCTATTCATAGCATTGCTTGAGAATAGAGTTAAAAGCCATAATGAACATTTACAAATAACTGTATAATTTAACACAAAATCCTCGCCAATGTTCTATTTATAGCATTGCTCGAGAAAAATGTTAAAAGCCATATGTTTATTGTCAAATACAAAACATAATAACCATATAAGCCAAAGATACATAGAGTTGATCGGATATAGATATACAAAAATATGAGTAGATACCAAGACTGTAATGAAGTCTACAGTGTGGTTGTGAACCAAAGAGGGTTTTCATTCCCTTCAAAATAATTGACCAAGTAACTAGTTCTAAGCCACTATAGATGGAAAAATAAATTCCAAATTTTTTTATATCAGGCCAAATACAATATAATAGTGTACTCACCT
Organism: Pinus taeda; assembly: GCA_000404065.3. Classification (NCBI taxonomy): domain Eukaryota; kingdom Viridiplantae; phylum Streptophyta; class Pinopsida; order Pinales; family Pinaceae; genus Pinus; species Pinus taeda. Next base: position 50,101 of record APFE030739631.1, on the reverse strand, counting down.
CTAAGGCTATCCATTCCGGATTTTCAAAGACAAAAAAAGCTACAACTCGAGGAGTCATCGCAACACACCCAATTCCGGTCTGAGATATTCAAGCGTAGAGCAACCCTGAAAACATTGTAGAATATAACACGGGTAAAGCAAACAAAGTAAAGCGGTAGTAAGGATGCATGTTGCAAACACAATTTCTTTCATAAAACCCTCACCGATGTTCTCACTAGTGTATAATAAGGACCATGACAATTATCCTGTCAAACCGAAGCGCGATTCAATAGACTACCGAGAAAACACCCGTCATAGCAACCCTCAGGTAGGTAAAAATGGAGACTTACCAGCTAATTTTATGATGGTGGAGCCGAGAAAGAAACCACAATGCCTCAGACATATTCTCAGCTGACCTGAAACCAAAACAAACATTAACTGAGATTGAAAGAATAACCATAAGATATCAGGAAACAAAATCAAATACTCTTGAAATTGTTCTCCTCACCACAAATCAGTTGTGCTCACAAGGAAAAATTCACAGATGTGGCCATGGCATACTTCAAGCCCACAGTAATAATGAGGTAATGGTAACTGAGTGTGCAGAGTCAAGCTCTCCCAAATGAAAATGGTAGCAGCGGAAGATGAGTCGCAGGGGTTTGAAATGAGACATTTCACCGAAGGGAATAACAAAGAGGGATTCTAGGACCAGATCAACTGTCGGATCTTAGACCTACCTCTTTCACCATAGATGTGGTGGGAGAAGCAAGGGGGAAGAACAATTGGAGGGTAGCTAGAGTTTGCCCTTGCCACTAATCCATGGTAGATTTAATATCAATTAAAATGTAAATCCATAACATTGTACCACTCCCTCTAGTGTAATAAAAATAAAATTACTGTGGAGATAACCCTGACAACATAACTTAAAATAAGCCATATATAATCAAGCACAAACCTTGACTTTTAAATACGGAACAATAATTTCATTAATGACCATTTTAATCAACTATTTTATATTATAGTAATTGGGTTTACTGTTTTATTATATATTTTTTAAATTTATTAAGTTTTCTATAAATTGTCATAGTAGTATGACATATAAATATGAATCATTATGTTTAAAAATAATACTTGGGATTAACATTTTAAAAATAGTGATAATTAAAAAAATTATTGTGGTCCATAAATAAAATATTAATTTTCAAGCTTACATTTAAATCAAATTTATATAAAGATAGGGTAATTGAAAGTTCAAATAAAAAATAAATGTGTACGTGGAGTACCAAACATGTAATTACTCCTCAACTTAATAAGAAGTTGAGAAATGGCATGTAAACAAATTCACACACCATTGTGGGTAATCTAGACTCTCGTCCTACAAAGAGAACAATTGAAGTTTAAATTGTAACAAAAATATAATAGTATTCATATTTCATGATGTACAATTGATTCATGTCTAGGTGACATGTAATATTTAAGATAAAAATACATTAATAACATTAAATTATTCTAATGAAGCATGAATAAAACAATTCAGAATCTCTCAAATAACATAATTTTATATTTCAAATATAACTATTATTAATATTTTGATGAATCCAAATATAACTCTAATTTATATAATATTATTATAAGATGATATAATTACATTATATTATATTCCTCACTAGACATAGAAGAGAAAATAACATACACCTATCTAGATAATTAAAAATATTACCTATGTGTGTATATATATAATTAAAAATACTACTATACTTTTAACGAGTTTATAATTGGTACTATATTTTTGTGTATTACCAATCATAAAATGAATTAAGTATGGTGTAGTAACAACTATCAACTCCATGTCATGTAGTGACATCCATGTCCTCAATTTTGAATAGTAAATTATTTTTTTCTTTGCATTTTAATAATGTTGAAAAGCCAAATTAAGGTGCAAATTGATGTTTCCAAACTATGCTTAATTTTTTTATTACTAAATATTTAATTTATTCTGAAATATATAATTTTATATTTTTTAAATGTAATTTTACATGAAGACATATCTTCCATACCAGGATGTATAACAACACTCGGAAAAAAGGAATATGAGGGAGATATAAGCATGTATCATTACATTTCAAAAAAAAATAAAATAATACTTACATTAAAACATTAAAAAATAGCAATAAAAAAGAGAAATAAAGTGATTGAAAGCTAAAACAATAGTTAAAATTTATTTTCCCTAAATATGTAATTCCTTCACTACTTAATTTAATATGGAGTTGACTAATGGCATGTAAAATTAATAATATTACAATTACAAGATGTCTAGTTCATTTTATATTTAGTTGAGATATAATATATAATACAAAAATATGTTTATAATATTTGAAGCATATATAAAATATTTCATAATCTATTACCAAAAATATAAATTATATTTCAAATATAGCTATCATTTATATGTTGTTGAATCAAAATATATCTCTCATTTTATAATGTCATTTATAACATAATATAAGATAATATAATATAATAATATTATGTTATATTTCCCACTAGGTATAAAAGAAATAATGAAAATGTTCGTTGTTATGTGGGACTTACCTTGAATTTATGCTATGGAATGGTGTGGCCCAAGTAGGGTGTTATTCTTGGTGATTATAATCACTTAAAATCCAATGAGCCACATGTTAAGAGTTCCTATCATCTTAGATTCACATTACCTCAAACAAAAGAATATGTTATTATATTTATTTTAATTCACATGAAAAAAAGATAAACTTATTTAGATATTTTTCTATATATAATTTATATTATTCTAATATTATATTAGAATTCATATTCAAAACAAACACTTATTTATATATTTAAATATATTTATTGTATGAATATATTATATTGCTTATTTAAATATAAGTCCCATTCACATTTTCATTTTCATAAATAAAAATATAAATTTGATTCAAATATTATGATTTATTTTATAATATAATATAATATTATATTATAATATTTTATTATATTATATTATAAACCATATTCACTAACAAACACACCTATATGTGAATACTAAAGTAACTACATATGATTCTCATTTTGAAAAGTCAATCTATTTTTTTCTTTATTTAATGTGATTTTGTATTTTCTATGCCGGTAGTAAATATGGATTCGCGCACTTATATAATATTTAATCAATGCAAATCCATCCCTATCTTTGTAGCATATTTGGACTCGTGCACTTATATCATATTTAATTACTGCAACTCCAGCCCTATCTCTATTTAAACTTTTAGCTCACCTTCTTCTCTTCACCGGTTCATTCGTGCTTCATTTATCACTTGCTAGAATTTTTGGAAATTTTTCCTTTTTGCCGTTGATATCAATGGCCTCTTCAAAGCTTGTATTAGTGATGGCCATTTGTATTTTCACTCTCTTCCTGCTGGCTCCTATAACAACCACAACTATACATGATTTTCGCACCTCTGAGAAGGTGGTTATAAAAAAGCCACAGGCACTGGCAACGACATCAGTTAAAACACTAGTTGAATCAATTCTCTAGCCAATAAAGTGATGCAGGAGCATCAAGCCGTTTTCATTTGTAAATCTGGAATAAAGAGAGGGTGTGATAATTTTAGTATTTTGTTTTTAATAGGGAAATAAAGCTAATGTAAATATTCTAGAAAAAAGAATTAAAATAGAATTCTATGTTTTTTCCAGTTAAAGAGTGGAGAAAAGATTCATGCTTTAATGGTTATGTAAAAAGGGAAAAAGCCCGCTTTTGTCTATTGGATAAGGACCTAGAAGGCCTATCATTTAATTATAAAAAAAAAGGGGTAGCAAAGCTCTCCACACAGAGAAAAGTGAGAGCAGGGAGTGTGAGAGCTTTCTTGGTTGGACGCCTTCGGGCTGTTTGTAAAGGCCATGAACATTGAAGATCTGGCCATGAAGAAGTTTGTAAATATTTGTTTTAATTTAAATCATATATAGATATGGATTGGATGACTGTGCAATTGTTTCTGGCAGCGTATTCTTATATCAATGCAACCACCCCTGAACGCGTGAAGTTCTGGTACAATTTATGCAGGAGCTGTGCATTATCTTCATGTATCCCCTTGAAGCGTATTTTACTGGTCGGTTTCAGACTCACATCCAATAATTAGTGCGCAATCGCACCTGTACATTGAAAGAGCCACACTCTTTGGTTAGTTGAATGATTATAGTTATTTCAATTACCTTTAGTTATATATATCAGGAAGGATGGACTAGTGTTTTATTTGTATGGCAGCACAGTGTCACAATCCTGTAGTCACGATTTAATTGTTTAAATGTTTCAATGTGGTTTTGAATGAGGCTTTTATGATATATTTGTTAACGCAGCGAAGTGGCATATAGTTACAAACCGGCGATTTCCTATTAATTGGATCAAGTGTTACAAATTTGTTGATTAACGATTGTATGTGTGTTGAATACAAACCGTGGGAGAGGAATCCAATGGCAGAGCGCCATTCCACCAACAATTAACAGAGCATTCCCGATGTTGATGATGATTGGGTTCTGAAGAGCGTGGAATGTCTGATTAGATACAGTTACGCAGAGTTGGGAGTTCTGGATTTTCTGCGAGCTGGAAAAGATGCTTCATCCATGCAAATTAATCTGTCTAAGAAGGCTAACAGCGTTAGCTACGGAAGTGGGGTCGATTTTAAGGTTTTGTTGGGCGTAGGGACATCTGAACTCGGAGTTTCCTCTTACAACTCATAACAAACCGCTTATATTTATGATTGATTTGAGAAATTGGTTGATGTGTACATGATCCTGGGTTTGCGGGGATCTCCCCGTCATCAAGTGGTATCAGAGTGGGATTGTTTTCTTGAAGAAGTTTGTTTTCTTGTACAGTTGTTGAACTAAAATTTAATTTTTGAATGTGTGATGAATGATGAAGATCAGATTTTAAATCTGATATGCAGCATACACAAATGCAAGTGAACAGGATGGCAGACAAGATCAAGAAAGATCTTAAGGTGAGATGATTTTTTTAATTTGAAGTTTATGAATTGAAGTTTATGGTTGCAGAGGAGTGGTAGTGAACCTGAAGAATCCAATAAGGAATTGGATAGAGAGGACAACTGAAGTGTTCTCAGGAGAGAGTGGGAGATTGCAGAAGCCTAGAAGGAGCAAAGGTGTTGCTCAGGAAGAGGTTCCAGACAGAGGACCCGTGCTTACCGAAAGACTAAGTGAGGAAAGCTTAGTGAGGTAAGATTGCAGCGAGGAGGACTAGCTGTTGCAGAGGCTTGTTGCAAAGGAGCTGACTACTAATAGTCATAGTAGAGGTTCAGGAAAAAGCCACAGTAGAGGACATAAGAAAGAGGATGCCAATGTAAATGGAAAGAAGATGAGTCAAGAGGAAGTTGGAATGGAACAAGGAGAATTTCTGGGAGATAGTGAAGATGAAGACTTGAAGACTGAAACTTCAAGTAAGACCAAAGGGTCACATGGTTTTAAATCTGACAATTTGTGTATGTTTGCAGGTGAAAGACAATTGGCTGATATTGTCATGAAGAAGGAATCTAATCAGGATGTTGATCCAGAGAAAGAACGAGCTGAAGATTGGTCAAGAGTCGTTGAAGGTATAAAAGGCTATGTGAAATTTCCAAAATGTACTCCTAATGAAGTTATTGAATTGTACAGGAAATTAGATCTTCAGAGAAGAGAACTAGAGAGACAAAGGATGCATGCATAGGTTAACTTGTTGAGGAAACAAGGCAGTGAAGTTTTCATGAAGCACAGTCATGAAGCAGAAGATGGTAAGAAGGCGAGACTAGCTGACAGTCTCATGGTGAATACAAATCAGCATGTTGAAATGTTACCAGAGAAAGCTAAGGAGAAAGACAATGAAAAATTTTTGAGTCCTGAAAAAGACTTGGAGCTGCAGAAGAAAAAGTTGGTGACTGAATCCACAAATAAGACCAGTGGGTCTTGTGATTTTAATGCTAACAATTTGATTGTGTTTACATGTGATGAGCCAAAGTATGCTGCAGAGGGACAAGAAGTTTGGGAGGTAGAAACATCTATGGCGGCAGCGGAAGCAACTTTTATGGTAGTAGCTGAATTAACAGAAATTGGGAACAACATCAACAAGCTGGACATAGAAATTGAAGAAATATGGCAGCTGATGATGCAGCAATCCAAATGGAGGAAAATAGAAATAGCAGCAAGCAAGATCAATCAAAACTTGAACCTGATTAACAAAAAGAAGAAGATGGAGGAAAGGACAACAGAAATGCAGCGGCAGCAAAGGAATAAAGCATTTGGATGGTTGCAGAACAAAGTGTGGGATCCAGGGACATGATCAGGAGATCATGATTAATTTTAAGGTTGGGTGTATGATGCAGGAGCATCAAGCCGTTTTCATTTGTAAATCTGGAATAAAGAGAGGGTGTGATAATTTTAGTATTTTTTTTTTAATAGGGAAATAAAGCTAATGTAAATATTCTAGAAAAAAAAATTAAAATAGAATTCTATGTTTTTTCCAGTTAAAGAGTGGAGAAAAGCTTCATGCTTTAATGGTTATGTAAAAAGGGAAAAAGCCCGCTTTTGTTTATTGGATAAGGACCTAGAAGGCCTATAATTTAATTATAAAAAAAAGGGGCAGCAAAGCTCTCCAGACAGAGAAAAGTGAGAGTAGGGAGTGTGAGAGCTTTCTTGGTTGGACGCCTTCGGGCTGTTTGTAAAGGCCATGAACATTGAAGATCTGGCCATGAAGAAGTTTGTAAATATTTGTTTTAATTTAAATCATATATAGATATGGATTGGATGACTGTGCAATTGTTTCAGGCAGCGTATTCTTATATCAATGCAACCACCCCTGAACGCGTGAAGTTCTGTTACAATTTATGCAGGAGTTGTGCGTTATCTTCATGTATCCCCTTGAAGCGTATTTTAGTGGTCGGTTTTAGACTCACATCCAATAATTAGTGCGCATTCGCACCTGTACATTGAAAGAGCCACATTCTTTGGTTAGTTGAATGATTATAGTTATTTCAACTACCTTTAGTTATATATATCAGAGCCTGCGCCGGTATACGTGAAGGAAGGATGGACTAGTGTTTTATTTGTAAGGCAGCACAGTGTCACAATCCTGTAGTCACGATTTAATTGTTTAAATGTTTCAATGTGGTTTTGAATGAGGCTTTTATGATATATTTGTTAAGGCAGTGAAGTGGCATATAGTTACAAACCGGTGATTTCCTATTAATTGGATCAAGTGTTACGAATTTGTTAATTAACGATTGTATGTGTGTTGAATACAAACCGTGGGAGAGGAATCCAATGGCAGAGCACCATTCCACCAACAATTAACAGAGCATTCTCGATGTTGATGATGATTGGGTTCTGAAGAGCGTGGAATGTCTGATTAGATACTGTTACGCAGAGTTGGGAGTTCTGGATTTTCTGCGAGCTGGAAAAGATGCTTCATCCATGCAAATTAATCTGTCTAAGAAGGCTAACAGCGTTAGCTACGGAAGTGGGGTCGATTTTAAGGATTTGTTGGGCGTAGGGACATCTGAACTCGGAGTTTCCTCTTACAACTCATAACAAACCATTTATATTTATGATTGATTTGAGAAACTGGTTGATGTGTACATGATCCTGGGTTTGCGGGGATCTCCCCGTCATCATAAAGTCTTTTGGTTAATGAAAGTTCAAAAGATTGACGTTGCTCTAGTATGATGCAAGAGCATCAAGAGCCTCTTCATCTGTAAATATGGAATAAAAAGGGGGGTGTGATTATTTTAAATATTTTGCTATTTTTAATAAAATAGGGAGTGTTTTTAGGCATAAAAGCAATAGATGTGGATAAGGAAGGCTTTTCTATTTTAGAACAGGGAAAAATATGGGAAAAAGCCTCAAGATTGTTTTTACCCTGTGTATGCATTGCATGTAGACTCTTAGAGCTTTTAGTTGGGGTGATTCTAGATCATGCTTAGTTTTTATAAATTAGGAATCCTCAAAGACATTGAGGAATCAGAGAGTGAGAGAGAATGAGTGAGTATGAAGAAGAAGAGGCCATGAATAGGCCATGATTTCTCTTGTAAGTAATTTATTTCTTAATTAATTATTTCAGTGATTTGTGTGCATATGTATTGTCTGGAACTTTGAGAGCTTTTAACATTTATCAGGGATAATATGCTGGATTTACTATGTATTGCAATGCATGGTTATATGCATAGACAGAGTTTAAAGATTTTGGGTTTTGCGGGTTCCGGCTTGCATCAGGTGGTATCAGAGCCTAGCTCTGTTTTCAGAAGACTGTTTGTTTTGTTTTTTGAAGAACTGAAGTATATTTTTGATTGATAGGAAGATCAGATCTGATATGAAAAAGATTACAGAAGTGGAAAGAAGACAAGATCAGGCAAGATCTTAAGAGGTGAGATTAATTTTCTGATTTGAAATTTATAAATGAAGTTTATGGTTGGAGAGAAGGTGGCAGTGAACGTGGCATTCAGCTGAAGGCCGGATAAGGAGGACAAGTGTAGTGTCCTAATGAAGAAGGTGAGTTAAAGAGATATCCTAGAGAGAGAGCAGAGGAGTGCTCAAGAGGTTCCAGAGGCAGTGAACCAAGTACTTACCAAAAGACCAGATCCGAAGGGAAGGATTGGTGAGGTAAGTTGCAGCAAGAGAGATTGCTATTGCAGAGGCTAGTACAACTCATGGTGAGTGAGAAACTCATGAGGAAGCAGTCTGCCAGAGGCAGAGGGAGTTTTTATAGAGGAGGAAGAGGTTCAGAGAAATGCCACAGAGATGAGATGACTGCAGGAGTTCGAGAAAGAGAGATTGCAGAAATAAAGGCACCATTACACGAACTGGAAAAACGGTTGCAAGACCGGGAAAAGAAGAAAGGAAAATGGCTCTTTCCACTGAAGGGAAGGAGAGTGATTTGGCGGAAATTGCAGAGGAGGTTGAGGCAAATTCTCATTGCCTTGTTGAAAAAGGGACTTAGATTTCTTGCGCCGGAGATGAAATTAGAAGATTCCACATGCAGATCTGATCAAAGGGAAGTGTTGAAGGAAGAAGTCAAGACTAAAATGTCTTGTGATTTAAAGACTAATGAATTGTGCATGTTTGTAGGTAAAGTACAGGGAAATGAACAAGCTTTGGAATCTGTCCAATAAGAGTTAAATCTGAAGGCTGTTCAGATCGGTGACGAGGAAATGAAGACGAAAGAGTCTAATCAGAATGTTGGACCAGCTGATGATTTCTCAAGAGTTGTTGAAGGTATAAAAGTTTATGTGAAGTTTCCAAGATCTACTCCCAATGAAGTTGTTGAATTGTATAGAAAACTAGATCTCCAGAGAAGGGAGCTGGAGAGACAGAGGACTTATGCGCTGAAATATTTGTTGGAGACATCTGAACTAGAGGAAAAAGTTGGAGATGAAATTGCAGATAAAATTGCAGGTGATGAGCCAAAGCATGTTGCAGAGGGATAGGAAGTTTGGGAGGTAGCAACATCTATGGAAACAATGGCAGCAACAAAGCAGAGCAAAGCCTACGTGGACAACAAAGCTGAATCGAAGGAGAAAAATAGGAAAATCTATTTTAAAACAGATTTAAAACGGATTAAAATAGATTAAAGCGGATGACTTACCATTGTTATCTGCGTGCATGCATTATGGAGCTTTCTAAAGAGGAAAAATCTTCTTTAAAGCAAATTTAATTTGCTGAAATGATGAGGTTTAGTTAATTGTGAATATCTGCGAGGAATGCAACGAGAGATTTAAGTAAGTTTCTTGAACTTAACTGATTCACGCCTTTGTAAATGCTTTATAAGCATGTTGTATTCATGGGATAGGGGGCGCTCTAGTGAATACAATGTAGCCTGTGTGGATTTATTGGCTAAGGCTACAATGCCTTAGAACAAATGGTATTTTGTATATAATCAAAGATATATATTATGTTGATTTTCTGTTTATTGATTTATAAGTTTTTTATAGTTTAAATTTACGAGTGAAATCCTGTGTGTGATTTTTTAGATCGACTATCGATCACCAATGGATGGATGGCGATCTAAAATTTCTTTTATCTGCTTATGTGATTGTGTACGCATGTGTTGTTGATATAAGATTTATGACAGCCGGTTCATGGAAAGTCTTGTGTTTTATTAAATTGTTGTGCATATAATAAATTGCTGTGCGTATATTAGATTGACAAGAATTATAGGCTCGCACAGTATATGGAAGACTGTCAAACACCACGTTGTCAGGTTGTTTGGAAGCAGCGTGTGGGTTCCTCTACCATTTTTTTGACTGTGCGTATAAAGGCTTCAACGGGCGTAAATTGGCATGGTAATCGCTATATATGGTTGTTCATAATAAGTTGAAGTTTGGAGTTGTTCGTTGTTGATCTGTCTAAATTTGGTTGTTAATCTATTCATGGAAATTGGAAGATTGTCGATGGCTGCAAAACATTATAAGGAAATGGGATTTTGGGCTTAACCCCAAGGTCTCATTTTCATCAGGTGGTATCAGAGCATTAAAAGTTTATGCGGAAAGAGGTACAGTGTGTTAAAGATGGAGAGTTTATGGTCTTGCTATTGTGCAGATGACGGCAGCGGAAGGTGAGAAGATTTGCAGCAACCTAGAGAAGGATGCCGTGAGAAGATTTGCAGCAACCCAGAGAAGGATGCCAAAAGACTGAGTGCGGAGGGCTTGGTGAGGTATAGTGTAACAGAGGAGGCTGTTACTGCAGAGGCTGGTTACAGTAAAGGAATGCAGTGGATACAATTGCTAAAGACCAGGAGAAGCATATGACCAGGAGGTCATAAATTTTTGTGCCTCGGGAGTCTGATGCGGGAGCAACCAGCAACATCCATATTGACAGCTAGAGAAACATGTGTAGCAACATCAGAAGTGACAGTTGAGACAAAAGTGATAGCAGCAGAAGAGGCACTAAAGCCTTATGATTTTTATTCTAAAAATTGTTTTGTGAGTACAGGTCTTACTAAGGAAGCTGGAGAAAATCTGCTGGACAAAGAAATTAAACTGATGAGGAAAATGATGATGAAGAAATCCCGAGAAAGTCCAGCAACAGTGAAACAAAAGAGAAGCAGCAAAAGGAAGACAGCAGAAGATTACAAGAGTGCAGCGAGTGGAGCGATGCAGCATAAAGTGTGGAAACCTGGAGGAAGACAGCGGAAAATAGCACATGATGACTTGCAGCACAAGGTGTGGGATCCAGGCATACACAGATCCCAACACATGATCAGGAGATCATGATTAATTTTAAGGTTGGGTGTATGATGCAGGAGCATCAAGAGCCTCTTCATCTGTAAATATGGAATAAAAAGGGGGGTGTGATTATTTTAAATAGTTTGTTATTTTTAATAAAATAGGGAGTGTTTTTAGGCATAAAAGCAATATATGTGGATAAGGACGGCTTTTCTATTTTAGAACAGGGAAAAAGATGGGAAAAAGCCTCAAGATGCTTTTTACCCTGTGTATGCATTTCATGTAGACTCTTAGAGATTTTAGTTGGGGTGATTCTAGATCATGCTTAGTTTTTATAAATTAGGAATCCTCAAAGACATTGAAGAATCAGAGAGTGAGAGAGAATGAGTGAGTATGAAGAAGAAGAGGCCGTGAATAGGCCATGATTTCTCTTGTAAATAATTTATTTCTTAATTAATTATTTCAATGATTTGTGTGCATATGTATTGTGTGGAACTTTGAGAGCTTTTAACATTTATCAGGGATAATATGCTGAATTTACTATGTATTGCAATGCATGGTTATATGCATAGACAGAGTTTAAAGATTCTGGTTTTTGCGGCTTGCGGCTTGCATCAAGGTACCACAATAGTATTCTATAATGTTAATGTACTCTGATGCAATGTCTAACTATTTAATATTATAAAATAATCTAGTTACACTATTAAAAAAAATAATCCAATAATTTGTTGCTCATGTTAAAATACTCTGATGTGTGTGCAGGGGTGGTAGCGCCGCTCAAGAAGGCTCGGAGCTTGCAGAAGTGTGAAGATTACTATGAGTCTTAAATATTGTATTTATGTTTTTTATGTTTAGAAAAAGCCAGACTCATGTTTGCTTGGGAGCTAGTGAGACGTTCAATAAGGCTTTAATTATGACATAACTGAGCAACTTTAATGTTTGATTGTGTGTTTATAATAAGGCCAGACGTATTTTATTGACTTGTTTATTAATATTCATTATTGGTTTATTAATTGTTTCAATGTGTGTTTTTCTTATTTATGTTTTTTATGTTTAGATTCATGGATGTGAATTTCGAATATTTAATTTTAGTTATGTATTTATAGTTAGATTCACGGATGTGAAGTCTGAATAGTTCCTTCTGTGATTAAATTCAGGAGTGTTTAGTAGGAAGAAAGTTAACATTAAAAAAATAGTATAATTAGCAATAACGAAGAGATATATAAGTTATAAAAATGTTATTTTTTATTTGTAATTTTTTGATAATGAAATAATTTTTATATGTTTTATATATTTGTTATATTATTTTTTATATTATTAATTATATGATATATATATAATATATATATATATATATATTTGTTATATTATTTTATTATATAATATGTGTGCGTGTGTGTGTGTGTGTGTTAGATATTGAAATATTTTAATTTTACATTTTTTTATTGCCATCTATCAATACTATATTAAAAACTAAATATAACTCTACACCATATTAAGAATTAGAAAGTATGGTGTTCCCTTCAGTTATCTTTTTCTATTTAGATTTAGGGGTGTTTAGTGAGAAGAATGTCAATCCACATTAAAAAATGGTATAGATTCTCATTGAAAAGGAAATATATATAACTCATAATTTCTAAAATGTTATTTTTGATTTGCAACTATTTGATATTAAAATATTTCTTATATGTTTTATTCTTGTTATATGTTTCTCATATATATATTTGTTATGTGTTAGATAATGAAATATTTCACTCAATATTTTTATTTAAATACTATATTAAGAATTGAATATGAGCGTACAATGTATTAAGAATTAGAAACTGATATGGTGTTCCCTCTATATAGATATATAATTAATGAATGTTCATTGATTTGTTAATTTTTTCCACATTTATTTTTAATGACATATTTGTTAAATGTTTCCATATTTATTTATTTATTTTTATTTATAATACGGCATGGCCACTTTTATGACACGTTTATTAAAATTTTTAATTTTTATTTGTATTTTCTCCAAATATGTCACATACCTAGGTTTGGCAATTTTTGTTCTAATACATATTCATGTATGGTATTTCTCTATTTTGTTTAATATATCTAACATTACTATCTCGTGAACCTTATGGCTTATATGCCTCTAATTTATTTTTATATGACATTTGTTTTTATCTACAACCTCACTTGGGATTATCCCAATGAAGTGGAATTGATCGAGGTCTCATTAATTATTCTGACCTCTAACATACATAAGATAAATCCTAAGGTATATGTATATTCTCCTACATTGAGACTAGGTAAATTATAGTCTCAAATGATGGTTTGTAAGTTACTTCAATTTTGAAACTAGCTTTTACCCACTTTATATTACATGATCTCTTCAATAGTGGACTTTAAATGGAATTTAACAAGGACGAGAGAGGTGAAAATCATGGAGTTGCATGAGTGAATTTCATGTGGCCACCTCATCCAGGCCCATGTGAACTTTACTTGGCTACGAGTACTTGATCGATATAAATAGAGGGTATTTTACTATATCCATCCAATGATGTGAATCCGTTTTGTAATGCATCGAGGTCATTTCCATTTTCGTTTGGTGTTTCTGGTTGGTTAAGTTGTTTCCAACTCTTAAGCATTGAAATAAGAGGTGTTGGTACCCTAACAATTTTCTTTTCTTATTAGATTTCACAGCCTCTTTAGACTCATGTTTAGCTCCCGATGGGCATTGACACGTTTAAGTTATTTTGATACACTTCTTTATTTATAGGTCGAAATCTTGTATGTTGATTTTGTTGACTAGGTTCATTCTCATGTTGCATAAGGGTAACCTAATGCCCATTGTGATAATCAAAGTTTTCCTTCCTTTCCTTAGTGCTACTATAATTTACATAGAATACTTCCATAATATTCCCTCATGGTAACTTTACTTTTCTTTCTCCTTCTATAGGCATTGTTTTGCTTATTATTTCATGTTAGTATTGGTTTCTTTATTGGGCTTGCTGGCCTCCCTTATTTCTTTTCTTGATGAGTCTAAATAGCCAGTATTTTGTTATTCAAGATTGGATATGTTCCTCTAGAAAAGTGGCTTTGCTTGGACATAGAAACAAGTAAGTTTTTTTGGGTTTTTCATATTTATTTTTCAATTGGATATTGAGAATATTCTCCTTAGAGAAACCTTTATTTGAATATTTTTTACTTTTGAAATGGTGGTTAGAGCTAGGTGAATGTGCCTATGCCTTCGTGTTTAGTTTCAAGAAAGAATACATGATTCCTTCATGCACATTGCCCTATTATGTATTGGTTTTCTTTTTTCTTTTATATGGTATGTTTCCACGTCTCTTGATTGGATTCAAAATTGCTTGTTGGTCCTCAAAACACTAATGGAACTTATACGATAATGTGGAAGCCGAGGAATGCTCAAAGTTGTCACATTTAGAAGTATATTGGTCTCTATTTACTAGTAATTTCCTTTTTCTCTAGTTAAACGTAGCTGTATTTAGCCTCGGTAGACTAGTACTCACTACCTACTTCTGATACTTGTTACACGTTGAATTAATGTTAACTCAGGGGTTTCTAACAAAGAGAGGATGTGCCTTCCACCTCTACCTTCTTCCTATATTGGTAAAGGTTAGTTTCCCATTACATAACCTTTCACCTTCTTGCTGGTATTCTCAAGGCGCAACAAAATATATTTATTGTTTTATATTTCAACAAGAAGCCATCTTGCCATGAAATGTTGCCACTATAACCTCTAGGAGGAACCGCCCAGCCTGCAAGAATGGCCCTCGGTTAATACGAGACTCAAACTCGTGACCTACACAACGACATGAATGACTTAGAAAATCATCTGCTAGCCACGATAGCAAACCTCTGGAGGCCTATTTCACTCTTGGTATAGAGAGCGAATATTTTTGGCCCTCTTCTATTAGGAAAATGAGATTAGGGAAAATTTTCCATGCTGATGGCATAACAATTATGGTTGCGGTCTATATTTGCTTCTGTGTATTTCACCCTCAGCAACATTTGGTGTTAAATGTATATATTTCTCACGGAATTGAGACTATATGCTTCATTTATATATACTTAGTTTATCGTATGGTGAATCCTGAAAAGATTTCCCACTAGGAACATTTTGTTGATTTATACTTCTGAGATGAATCTAAAATTCACCAAATTAAAGGTGTTTTATTTAATAAAATATATTGATGATTTTAGTGTATGTTGTGTGCTAAATGTTCTAGTTATATACTATCTATACCACTCTATAATGTTTTTTTATTTTCTCTTCTTAATTAGAAATGGAAACAATGGCTTCACGAGTGAATGTTTTTAAC
The DNA here is from genome assembly GCA_000404065.3 of Pinus taeda. Taxonomy (NCBI): domain Eukaryota; kingdom Viridiplantae; phylum Streptophyta; class Pinopsida; order Pinales; family Pinaceae; genus Pinus; species Pinus taeda. Next base: position 34,578 of record APFE030739631.1, on the reverse strand, counting down.
CTTCACTAGAATATAATTTCATTTAGAAATGTAAAATATATTGTACATGCGAATTACTTTTACTAGATACTTTCATTCCCAAAATAATACATATAAGTTTGCATGGATATATTAATTCTTCTTTATTTTTCTATAAATAAATGAATAAACTTCTATTTTATACAATTTCTAGTTTAAGTCTTGGTTACGTGTTTCTATAAAAAAAAATGTTTATATTCCCATGAGATAATTGACAGATATGTAGTTTTTTCCTTCATAGAGACTAGTTGTTAGGTGTTATTTTTTAAAACTCCATCTTATTGAATACTCGAGTTCAGTAAAGGCTCGCTAATTCATGACCATCATAGCACCCACTCTATCCTTCCTTATGTTAAATTTTCTTAAGGTGAGATCATTCTTTTCTATGATAGTTGCATTTTATCATTAATACACTAAGTTCACCCCATTTCATCATTACATTATTTAGATATACAACATTATACATCAACATATGCAAATACATAGGACGAAACAACATCGCGATCATCATCAATGCAATGGAATATAAAAGGGACAATAGAAGAAAGCACGCACACATATAGAGACATCAGGATTGGTCTGAGACCAAGGAAAAATCCAATATGGGGAAAACCCTTGAAAATATTCTTCTTCTTAGATCGTCATCAAATGATGCAACAAAAGAGAGTACAATGATCCATAACTTTATCTATGCAGTAAAAATATTATGATATCCATAAAACAGATCTAATCGCGACAAGAATTAGAACCATCATACTAATGGTTATAATGTGCTATCACAAAGAAATGTCAATTTTTGTATACTATTATCACTATGCCAAACGCTGTTGAGTATTTTTGCCCTGGCAGTGAGCCTAATACATATTTTTGCAGCGTAAACTAAGAAATCAGATCTACATATCTACACATTTGTATAACAATAGAGAGGAAAACCAGATCTACCTGATCACTGAAGTCAGTTCATGCCAAGATGTAAAAACCTTAGATCTTAACTAGGTTGCTGTGGAGCACTTGAAAGGTATGCTTTTGACAAGAAATTTAGTGGCTTTTCAGTAATATTTGTAACCTTTTCTGCATTGTGAATTCAAAAGAGATAAAGGATTTTAATAAAATGTGCAAGAATTAACAAGGGAAGCTCAATTACTAATAATTGTCGTTTTTCCATGCAGGGAGAAGTGGAAGCAAGGAGTTGCCGTCCAAAAGCGAAAAGCAGAGGAAGAATAACTGCTGTCCCTCCAGAGGGGAACCGGATGCGAACAATATCGAGCAAATCAGAGCTGAATAGCCCAGGAAAGGAAGGAGGGGTAGTGAGTCGGAGAATGCGAGAAAGAAAAGTAAAGGATTAACCGATTGGCAAATCCCTCAGGATCTTCGATCCTAAGGGATCGCTGTTTTACCTATCTTTTCTATCTAGATACCTCTGCCGTTAGTCTTATATAAAGGAACAACGTCATTGAGCAAGGGGACTACTATTTTTATAATTTTAAGTTTGAGAACAAACTTTGATCATCGAGTCTCACTCAGACCTAGTTTCTTATACATTTGTTGATGCATTAATATAAAAGACTTGCTGTTTATTTCATCTCTGCGTCTGGAGTAATCTAAGGCGGTGTACCATTGGCAGCTAAGGGCCCGACTCCGAAGGACACTTGCTTTTGTATCATTATACTGTGATTTATGTGTGGTTTGTTTATCTCTATTACTCACTAATCTGATACATCTTTCATATGATATGCTATGCTCTGTTATGGTCAATATATTAATGATTTTTTTGTGCAATGACTCTGCACTGTATAATTGGATCTCTTCAGAGTTGAATTACGTCTTTAACCAGCTATTTCTGTGACAGAGTATCGGTATGAATGTTACTGTCATTGGCTCCATGTGAAATAATACTTGTTGGGACTTGAAAGTAATGTTACTCTGTTTAGAAACATAGTTATATCATCCTTCATTCTCAGATTACTATATTAGTGTGAAGCGTGTATATATGGTGGATCATTGCTATTCCATAATTCATCAATGAATGTTGTTTCATAAAGTATATCTTATCCAATTTGCTTGAAGAGAAAATTAGAGTGTGAATCAGTTGGTTTAACTCGCGAGATTCAGTTCTTTCGATTGTTGTTCCATCTTACTGCTGTTCCATTCACTGTTGTTCCATTTCCGTTTTGCTGTTCCATTTTACCTTCTGCCATTATATTTACTTGCCTTTGTTGTTTTGGTGTGAGAGAAGGTCTAAGGCTGTAATGAGCCTTAGCAGACGCTGCCTAGCTCCCAGACCTATGGTCCATGCTCTAATTTCCTTTTTATCAGTTTCTAGAGGGATGGGTTATTGCTTCCGTACCCTTGACTGATCAACTATCTTGTGTGATTCTATCTTTTGGGATAGCTTAGTTACAACTTACCATCTGTTTTCTTTTGTATCTTCTTAACGCTATACTACTAAGGATTACTCGGACAAATAGCCTCAGATTGAGTTACTCTTTGCAATAACAAAACATTCTTGGATTGGTTTATTAATGTGGAATAATTAGAGGTGTGAGAGACCCTAGTTATAGCTCTACAATTGCCCTCGTCAACATTGTCTATGAGTAACTTAAAATTTTGGGTCACTTTCACTAATACAATATGCGAGCGACTGTGACTGTAGAGTCACTCTAAGGAGGTCTCTATTTGTCTGAATTTTTCACTAAACTACAAAGACATAAAGTCTCTCCCTAAACGATTTGTATGAGGGACTAAAAAACTAAAGCCACACCATTTTTGAGTTGTTCTAGTGATTGAGATGACCGAGTTCCTCCCCAGGCTAGCTAGTGTGTGCGACTAGGGACTAGAACCTTTCGCTCTACCTCTAAACCCATAGTCACTTGCATAATCCTCTGTGGTAGTGTCCAATGGTGTATAGTCACTTTCATAGGCTTTTGTGCCAGTGATGAGGGACCATAATGCCTTGTTCTACGCCAAAAACTGTGATCCAAACCACCCTAAACTAGAGTGAAACTTTCGCGTATGATTTCAGACCCTTGAGAGAAATTCTCATGTGCTTAGGGCCAACCCATTCGATAATACATGTATGAATAAAATAATCCATAACTGAATTTATGCTTAACCAGGTTGGCTGATCATTAGGTCAATTTTGGTCCTCTCGAGAAGACAAATATAATGAAATCATTATATTTATCATTTGAGCTATCAAAGGGGGGATTTTACCACAATTTAAAAAATTAACGATTCCTCTCGACTTGGAAGAATTCCACCTGCCAATATCTATGCATCGAAGAATATGTTATTATGGAATCTTCAAGTGTCATCATGAATCATCACGGATCATATCTGTCATGTAGTCATCATTCCATGTCCATCCCAAGTGTCTCATGATCACAAATCATCATCGAATATCTTGATTTATCCTTTGTGTATTCCTTCTTATCTCTTGATTTTTCCTACTCATATCCCGAACATTCTTAAATCTAGAAGAAGAAGAATTTGTTATTAAAGGGGAGCTCAAGCTACCACCCTCTATCTATCTGGCTACTACTTGAAATCTATGTCGATGGGATACTACCAAGAATATTATCATGAATCATCATCGGATAACATATCATTAGGAAGCACATCTCAACTTGGAATTGCACCAAGGTTAAATATCTTCCACCCATACTAAGAAATAATATAGCTCATCAAATAGGGGAGTAAGCCCTTGACCCCATATCACATAGGGGAGTACACCCCTGACCCTAGAATTTCATCGCGGAGCTTTACCCTAAACCCAAAGTTTCATTGGGGATATTTACCCTCAACCAGGAATCATATTGCCTATTGATCTTCCCATCAATAACCTGAAACAGTCATGTGGTAGAACTGATGCATCATAATTGCATTGGGTTGTACACCCCAAGTAGAGCCTCAACTCATTGGCTAGATGAGGATTAATATTCTCAACATTCCCTCCTTGTGGGTATAATGTCAATTCAGGTATACTCTACAAAGACCAGACAAGGGAGTCAAACCCTCAACCCTATGGGTAGTAGATAAGGGAGTACCCTATTTTCTAGAGTTCCCTAAACCCCAGGAGCCCTTATCCATCAATTCCTCACCCAGAGATCACAAACAGACGGGAATAGTTGTCTTTGTGTTCTCGATCAGCGTTGCCCCTCATCTGGAGGGGATTCTCTCTGAAAATCAAGATGCCTCTGAGAGAATATATGCAATCTACTTGTCTCAATAGAGATTGTTTCCTTTTCATACAAAAAATCAAGTCAAATATCATGCCATAATCATATATGATCACATAAATATCAAAAGGATACCATAATCATCTTCGCACTCAAGGCGGTTCCAACCACAAGCCTCAGCTTGTTTCGAACATCTACATTGTCTCTATATATGAGAGTATCTTGGTCCAAACTATAAATATGTGATTAATTCCAATCATATCATCACAATATATCCATGCTATCCATGTCATATCCACATCATGCTCAAACATCTCTCTAAGGATCTTTTGTATCCTGCCTCACAACTAGCAATGCTAACAACATCATGATCAACCTCAGTCATGCTTTGGACCTCTCATCCAAGGTATCATCTCAGATCATATACTAAAGTGGCATCCGAATGTGCTTTGGACCTCTCATCGAAGGTATCATCTCAGATTTATACTAAAGTTATAAATTGGAGTATCGAAGGGTTTGTATTTTCATTATTCAAAAACATTCTCCAATATCGACTTTTCCATGTCGAACTTCTTTACCAAGCTCCATAAATTAAATCATCACGACATGATACGTCATTTTGGGCTTCATAAGTCATCTCCCTCTAATTTAGATCATGAAAGGCTCATCGCCTATCACAAGTAGATTATCAAGATATAAAACTAGAACCATAATCAATATCAAAGCCATGCATTTGAACTCATCATCCTGACTTCATTAGATAACTGTCAAATCTAGACATATCTTAATAGGAATGCTCTAAGCATAATGCCTTTACAAGACAACATACCCATCAACAACAAAGTCAACTCATCAAAGTTTAGAAGCAAGATCAAGACCATTATCAAAGTCGTCATTATCATAGTATTAATACTTTCAACCAAGAGACAGTTGGATATGATATCAAATCATGATTTCATCATGCCAACAAGTCATGCATTATCAATCTGAACTTGATTAAGTCATTCTCATAATCATAATACAAGTCATCATGTAACTAGGTGCAAATGCATACATCAAGGATGAGTCATGAAGGTTCCGTTTTTCACGCCAGATCACAAATATAATTACTTCAACCAATTACCTCAGAACAAGGAGGCCAATATCCAAATACCCACATAATTCAGCATGCCCACATAGAATTGATATCAAGGGAAATCAAGAATCATCAAATCAAATCACTAGACATCAATTCTAGTACAAATTTTTGTCGTGGAGAGATCTATAGTCAAAGAAGATCTCAGTCATGAATTGAGAGTTATTGTTTAGCATCATGTCAAAACACTTTTCATATATACCAGTAATGCCAAATCATGTCAAACTACTTTAACACAAACATAGTTACATATACATACATATATATATATTTATTAATATAATATATTATATATTATATATATATATTATATTAATATATATTAATATCATATATTATATATATATATATTATATCTGTGTGTTGTGTTTTGTGTGTGTGCTCGCACGTGTTTGTGTGTGTGTGTGTGTGTGCGCGCACGCGTTTGTGTGTGTTGTGTGGTGTGTTGTGTTGTGTGTGTGTGTGTGTGTGTGTGTGTGTGTGTGTGTGTGTGTGTCCTAGTCACCTTCAAAAACAAGTTCTATCTACATGTTGAGTTGAAAATGGAAGAATATGATAGGGAAATCATCATTAAGTGTTCAAACATCCTCATAATGCTTAAGAGGATGGTCAACAATAGTCAAACCTCTAGGCCTTAGCATGAGTGTGACAAGGGACAAGATCTCGTAGATATGTGACTGTGAATGAAGAAAAAAGCCTAATTTCTGTGTGGGCTTCAGATCTAAGACTCTGCTGCAGATTAATATTGTTAGATGTACATAAATAATACTTCATAAGAATAGTAATAAGGCTAATAATATTAAGAAGTGATTATCCCTGTAACTCAGGATCTGCATCACTCATCCTCATTCATGTAAGTAACATGTCTCTAGTAGAGTCATGCAACATCAAGTCTATTAGATCATAAATATATGTCTATCAACATCATGACATCAACCTCTCATAAAAGGCTTAGACTCAAAGGAGTAGATAGATCTCAAGGATTATGAACACAATAGAACTTTCTATCAACTCACTTTGTCAAGTTACTACATCTAGTTTAACCATATGCCATCAAGGCAAGACCACAAGTTGTAAGAGATATGGAATATTAATCTTACACTTATACCTCTCATATGCACTTAATGACCAATGAGAACAGATTAGGTCATTTAATAAATCTTTATCAAAACAGCAAGAGTGTCAAACACTCTTTCCATACGCTTTCATCATGCTTGTCACAAGCATTATCAATAGACTCATGTATTCCTATGAGTCAATGAACTATCCTTCTATGTTAAATCTGTCATGAAATGTATCAAGAGTATCATTTTCTAGAGCCAAGGTTCTAGCCTTATTTAAAGGATCAAGATATCCAATAGATAGACCATAGATGTTAACCAAACATGAAGTGTAACATTAGATAGCCTTGTAGAATCCAAGAAGGTCAAAATGTTCAACTCTAGGTGCATATTTTCATCATAGGAAACATAGATCCAAGTCAATTTCATATGCATGTATGACTATTAAAGGAAGAGGTAGTGTCATCATACCTTAAGGCTTACCGAGCCAATAGCGGAAACAAAAAATACCATGCATATCTTGAGGTATTCAAAAACTGGAGCACCCACTCTTTCGACATAGACCACTTGACGTACTTTGTCGCCTTTTCATCATGAACCTCTTCATCTATTTCCATATCTGCATCTCAAATTGATCCTCAAGAAGGTTTTACTATTCACATCTCATCAAGGACATTAGAAACATCCATTAACTCAAATAGGAAGTACAATAACTAAACATAATCATTTGCTATGATAGTTGCATTTCATCATTAATACATTGTTATTTGCTATGATAGCTACATTTCATCATTAATACATTGTTATTTTCTATGATAGTTTCATTTCATCATTAATACATTAAGTTCACCCCATTTCATCATTAAATTATTCAAATCTATACCATTATACATCAACATATGCGATTACATGGGAAGAAACAACATCATCGTTATCATCAATGCAATGTGATATAAAAGGGACAGTAGAATAAATCATGCACACATATAGAGACACCAGGATTGGTTTGAGACATAGCCAAAACCCACTATGGGGAAAACCCTTGCAAATCTTCTTCTTCTTAGATCGTCATCAAATGATGCAGTAAAAGACAGTACAATCACCCATAACTTTATCTATTCAATCAAACATTAATGATATCCAAAAAACAGATCTAATCATGATAGGAATAATAACCCTCATATTGATGGTTGTTTTTATTTCACAAAATAATGTCTATTCCATCATGTTTTCATAATGCCAAACACTGCTGAGTATTGTTGTAACTGTCAATGAGCCTAATACATATGTTTGCATTGGAAGCTAACAAATCAGATTATAGATCTGTATAACAGTAGAGTGAAAAACCAGATTTACCTAATCACTAAATCCAGTTGAAGCCAAGATGTCAAAACCCTAGATCTGAACTCAGTCACCCTCATGAACACTATTTGTGAGTGACTGAAATTTCTGGGTCACTTTCATGAACAAAGTATGCAAGAAACTCTGACTGCAGAGTCACACTTAGGAGGTCTCTATGCGTGCGACTCTGGCACTGAAATGAAAAGACCCCAAGTCGCTCCCTAGTCAAGTTGTGCGAGTGACCAATAAAGTAAAGTTTCACCATTGTTGATTTTTGCGAGAGACTAATATGACAAGGTCGCTCCCAGGGCTAACTGGTGTGAGCAACCGAGGACCAAAACCTTCTGATCTGCCTCTGAACCGATAGCCACTCCCATAAGCATTTGTACCAGTGTCTAAGGCTCTATAGCCACTGTCATAGGCTTGTATGCTAGTGACCAAGGACCATAATTCCTCTTTCTATTCCGGCAACCAAGATCCAAAAGACCCTAACCCATAGCGAACCTTTCTCCTATGATTTCGGTCCCTTGAGTGAATTCCTTCCATCGAACCTATGTGAACCAAGACAAAATAAAAGAGAATATGTGTCCAAATAATATTGTGGTCTCTTCTATTTAGATGATTTCCTGAGGGGTCACTTGGGGTTAAGACTGAACCAAGTAGATAATCATGTGGTTAGGGCCCACCTATTCCATAATACATGTATGAATAAAATAAGTCATAACTCAACTTCCACTTAAACAAATTGGGTGGTCTCTAGCTCAATTTTGGTCCTTTCGAAAAGAGGAATCTAATAAAATAATTATCTTGTTCATTTGAGATATCCAAGGTGAAATTTTATTGTAGTTGCAAAAATTAACACCCAACTCTTAATCAAATTTAGTTTCATTTATTGTTACTCGTGTGTTATACTTACTCAATTTTCTTATGTGTCATCATGTCTTATAAAACTACAGTCCAAATGTATTTCCTCTCTACGAACGTTAATTTACATATACAAGATTCCACGCATAAAGGATATCCAATACATGTATTTTGGATTTTCCTTATTCTCACAAGAAGCACTTGTTAATTCCTTTCAAATATTTTATTTTGTGTATTATCCCCCTTCTAGGACCGATAGAAAAAGCAAGAATAGGGTTTTTGTGTTGGAAATTAAAATCCATATTTTTCAAGTACCATAAAACCCTCCTCCTACATATATTCAAGTAACTCGCCAACCAGGGTAAAGATTCACAGAGAGGCTGCTATCGTTGGATTCAACCTCCTATGTAACCTTAAGGAATTAGAATCAATTGAAACATAACATAGAAGCATTCCACATCAGCTACATTCATATATATATGTATATATATATATGTATATATATATAAATTAGGGATTAAACAGAGAAATTGCAAGAATAATTTCCCTTACAACAAAAGCGGAACCAGATAAATTCGTAAGGAATCATTTACAAATTAGTTGTACAAATACCGAAGGTGGAACTAGAAAACATTCCGAAGGGAAAACAGTTGCAAACGAGTTTACTGTACAAATACTGAAAGCATAACTTGATAATATTCCAAGGGGGAACATTTACAAATAACTGTATAATTTTCACAGAAAACCATCACCAATGTTCTATTCATAGCATTGCTCAAGAATAGTGTTAAAAGCCATAAGTTTACTATCAAATACAAAACAAAATAAGCATATACGACAACAGTACATCGAGTTAATCGAATATAGATATACAAAAAGATGATTAGATACTGAGACTGTAATGACATCTACAGTCTAGTTTTGAACCAAAGAAGGTTTTCATTCGCTTCAAAATAATTGACCAAGTAACTAGTTCTAAGCCACTATAGATGAAAAAGTAAATTCCAGAACTTTCTATATCTGACCAAATACAGTGTAATAGGGTAGTCGCCTCTAAGGCTCGTTGTTCCATATTTTCAAAGATAAGAAAAGCTACAACTTGAAGAGTCATCGCAACACACCTAGATCTAGTCTAAGATATTCAAGTGCCGAGCAACCCTAAAAAACATTATAGAATATAACACAGGTAAATCAAACCAAGTAAAGGGCAGTAAGTGTGCTTGTTGGCAAACGCAATCACTTGCATAAAACCCTCACCAATGTTCTAACTAGTGTCTAATAGGGACCATGACAATTATCCTGTAAAATCAAAGCACCATTCAATAGACTAGCAAGAAAATGTCCACTATAGCAACCCTCAGGTAGGTAAAAATGGAGACTTACGAGTTAATTTTATGATGGTGGAGCCAAGAAAAAAACCACAATGCCTCTGAGGGATTTCTCACTGACTCGGACATATTCTCGACTAACCTGAAACCAAAATAGATAGAAAGTGAGATTGAAAGCATAACCATAGGATATCAAGGAACAAAATCAAACAGTCCTAAAATTTGTCTCCTCACCAAGAATCTGTTTCGCTCGCAAGGAAAACCAAACAAACACGTCCATGGCATACTTCAAGCCAATGGTAAAAATGAGTTAATGGTAGCCCAGTGTGTAGACTCGAGCTCTCTCAAACGAAAATGGCAACAATAGAAGATGAGTTGTGGGGGTTCAAAATGAGACACTTCACCAAAGGAAATAACAGAGAGGGATTCCATGAACAGATCTATCGTCAGATCTTAGACCTAGCTCTTTCACCATAGATGTGGCAGGAGAAACGAGGGGTCAGAATAGCTAGAGGGTAGGCAGAGTCTGCTCTTGCCATGAATACATGGTAGATTTAATATCAATTAAAATGTAATTCCATAACATTGTACCACTTTCTCTAGTGTAATAAAAATCAAAGTACAGTGGAGATAACCCTGATAGCAAAACTTAGAGTAAGCCACATGTAATCATGCACAAACTTTGACTTTTAAATACGGAACCACAATTTCATTAATGACCATTTTAGTCAACTATTTCATATTACAGTAATTGGGTTTACCATTTTATTATATACTTTTAAAATTTATTAATTTTTCTACAAACTGTTTTGGTAGTGTGGCAAGTGGTACCACAGCCAAGGGTACCAAACTGTGGCCTTTGACATTAAAATAGTAGGTACAAATAAATTTGTGTTAAGTTACTAATTGGTGTAGGCTCAAGTTCAAAAACATAATAACAGTGGAAAATGAGAAGAACGGACAGTGTTCTACATAGAAATTTGGCATGCCCAAGACCTACAACATTTCCTGAAAGAAATCCTGAAGTATGGGTGTAGTTAGGAGAAGAACCTCGCAACACGAATCTTAAGATATTGGAAATGATCCAAGAGTTAAAGGACAATATGACCTGAATACGAGCAGACAATGCAATATTAATGTTGGAACAGGAAAAAAATTCTGAATCTCCTATCAGATAAGCAAAATCAGCGCTAGCAGATTCCCAACCCCGAGCAAGGAAGTATGTCGAGAGAACAAGACTATCACATGGAACTTGTGGAAATGAAAGGAGGTGAAGAAAATAAAGAGGAGAAGTCAGATAATGCCTTTACGAACCCAATACCAAAAAGGCAGTGGACATAACTACAAGGGGAGTTCTGGAAAATAAAACTGTCACTCTTCGATGGGGAGCTAGAGGAAGTAGCTGAAGCTTCGTATATTGATATGGATAAATACTTCTAACTATATGAATATGATCACAACTTAAAATCTCATTTGGCCATTTTCCAGCTACAACGGAAGGCCACCTTATCGCGGGAGGTGGTCAAGACTGTACGAGGGGTAAGTGAACAAGGTATATCCTGGGAAAAGTTCCAAAAGTATTTCAAGGAAAGATATTTGACTGAATGATTCTGCAACAAGAAGGAAAAAGAATTCCATGACCCGTGGCTTCGACAACAAACAGTGGACGAGTTTATTACCTATTTTACCCCTTTACAATAGTTTTTCAGTAGTTTTCCCTTATTTATGAGGGAGCAAATTGAATTTGACAACCCAAAAATGATGGATGAGGTTACATGAAAGGCTAGGATATGTTATCAACAAAGCAAGCAGAAGAGAGAAATTATGGGAAAAAGATGGTCTGAAAAAAAGGGTAATAAGGTTGTTGTGGGCAATAAGGGAAATCATGGCATTGTCAACAAAGGAATTTCCAAGGGAAAAATCAACAAAAATCCACATCGAAACCAGTCCAGATTTAGACATTCCCATGAACCCAGATCTAGTGGGAAATTAGGAAAAGTTGATAACGAAGTGATGACAAAACTCCAGTACAATGTTGGGGATGTGGAGGGCCACATTACATTAAGAATTGTCCTAACCAAAAGGCCATTGAATAGATTTTGGCAGATCCATGAAGCATCTACGGTAGGTGATGTAGCCTGGAGCGTCCCAAAAATTAATGCTGCTCCAGAAGATCATTAGGCTGAATACCAGCAGACTATTATGGAGTTTGAAGGTAAAATATTTTATCATATTGTACCTATTTTAGTTGATCCTGGAGCTATGTTAAGTTATGTTAGTCCTAACATAGTGGACCAATGTAAATTAGAGATTCTACGTTTAAAAACCCTTGGGTAGTAATGTTAGCATCAGGGGCAAAGAGACTTGTGTTGGCTAAGGTCAAGAACTATCCTTTGTAAATAGTGGGTCAGCCTTTGGTGGTAGATCTCAATGTACTTCCCCATGGATCATATGACGTGTTGATAGGTATGGACTGGTTGGAAAGGCGTTGGTCCATTGTAAAATGTAAAACAAAAATTATCTGTTAAAAGAATGATAAAGGAGTTAAACAGGAGATGCAAGGCATTTTGAGACCTTTGTAAATACAGCCAATAATCACCTCTCAAAAAGAAGGATGGAACCCTTCATATGTGCATGGACTGTCGTCAACTGAATAAGTTGACTATCAAAAACATTTACACATTGCCTCGCATAGATGAACTATTTGATAAAGTAAAAGGGGAAACAATATTTTCGAAGATTGATTTACTATCTGGATATGACCAGATAGAAATCAAAGAGGAAGATATAGCTAAGACTTCTTTTAGGATTCATTATGCACACGACGAGTTTGTAGTGGTACCCTTTGGATTAACCAATGCCCCCACAACCTTTATTTGTTTAATGAAAAATATATTTTATCAATATTTAGATAAATTTAAGTTAATTTTTATTGATGGGATATTGATATATTCCTGGAATATTGAGGAACACAAGGAACACCTGAGACTAGTATTGTAAACTCTCTGGGAACAACAATTGTATGCTAAATACAACAAGTGTGCTTTTTTCAAGGAACATATTTAGTACTTAGGCCATGTTATTACTAAAGATGGAATCGTAGTAGATCCCGAGAAGATAATGACCATAATGGAATGGCCAATGCCAAAGGACATGGCAGATATAAGATGGAAGGATTCTCTAGAGTGGCCTATCCTATCACCTCCCTACATAAAAAGGGAAAAACCTTTAAATGGATTGTATGATGTCAAAAAAGTTTGAGCAGCTCAAGCATCTACTCACCACCGTGCCTATTTTGAGCATAGAGGATCCAAGTAAGGACTATGTGGTGTGCACAGATGTAAGCAAGGAAGTGGTATGTGGAGTACTAATGTAGGATGGAAAGGTAATCATCTACGAGTCTAGGAATTTAAAAGAACACAAGCAGAAATATTCTGCTTACAATTTGGAGTTGGCAGCCGCCATTCATGCCTTGAAAATGTAGCATCACTACTTGATGGGTAAAAAGTTTATGTTAATAACGGACCGTCACAGTTTGACTAGTTACTTCAATTAGCCTACTTTATATGCTAGGCAGGCTTGATGTGTAGATTTCCTAAGTGGATTTGATTTTGAGATTAAACATCTGAAGAGGAAAGAGAACTGGGTAGCTGATGCTTTAACTCAAAAGGTACATTTTCTCTATGAAATTTCTTATGATGAAGGGTGGACTACTTTCAACAAGTTGATTAAAAGAGTAGTTGATCAAGATCAGAAATATCAGCAAATAGGATAGCAAGTTAAAAATTCAACTAGTCATGAATATCAACAGGGATATGTGATGGATGTCATAGGTATGCTGAGTTATAATAAAAGACTATATGTACCCAACCAAAATAATATTAAAAGTTTGATTTTAGATAAATTTCGTGAAAGTCCTTCTGCAGGACACCAAGGGTACCAAAATCCAATTACCACACTCTGAAAGGAGCACTATTGGCCCGACATGAAAAAAGATGCAGGAGAATATTTTACACATTGCTTGGAATGTTAGCAAGTTGAAATAGAACATCAACACCTTGTGGAGTTATTACATCCACTACCAATCCTAGAATGGAAGTGGGAGACCATCTCTATGGATTTTATCCCAATATTACCCAAATCCAAAATAAACAACGACCCAATCATGGTGGTGGTAGACAAATTAAACAAATCAGCCCATTTATACCAGTATTTTTCATCTTCAGAGTAGTACAAATTGTCAATAATTTTATGCAAAACATTTTTAGGTTCCATGGGTTACCAAAAGCTATAATTTCTGACCACGATATAAATTTTACATCAGCCTTCTAGAGAACCCTGTTTGAAGGGTTAGGTACTTAATTAAATTTCAGTACCGCTTATCATCCTTAGAAAGACAAACAAACAAAACGGGTGAATCAGGTAGTAGAAGAGATGTTAAGATCCTATGTAATGCAACAACCATCTAAATGGGAAAACTACTTGGACCTGGTCAAATTTCCATACAATAATGGCTATCATGCTTCCTTACAGATGAGCCTATTTGAAGTGTTGTATGGACGTAAATTCTGCACACCATCTAGTTGGGGGGCGAGAGGACAAGTTGATGTTGGGACTTGAGATGTTAAAAGAGATGGAAGAAATGGATAAGAAGGTATGTTCCAACTTAAAGGCAACCCAAGATATGCAAAAAAAATTGCCAATTGGAAGAGGAATTTCAAAGAATACCAAGTAGGGGACCATGTATATGCGAGGATACGAGCTAAAAGGAGAATGTTACAATGGAGCGGGTGTGCTAAGCTGGAACCCCACTTTTATGGACCATTTCAAATTTTAGCAAGGGTAGGGCTAGTGGCATACCAGCTCACCTTACGAAGCCATATTCAAGTCCACAATGTCTTCCATGTGTCGATATTAAAAAGACACATTTATGATCCTAAGCAGATAATCAGTTGGCAAGACATATAGGTAATAAAGTATCTTAGGTAGATCAATTAATTTCTATGATTAAGAAAAACTAATTTAATTTTCTTTTGTTTCAGGTCAATCCAGAAGGAGAATTCATGGTCAAGCCATTGAATATACTCGATCGGAGAGAAGTAATCTTACAGAAACAAGCCATCACCTAGGTTATAGTGCAATGGCAACACTTTAGGCCAGATGAGGCCACCTGGGAGGATGAAAATCTCATGAAAGAAGCATATCTAGGGTTGTTTATGGCCGGAAAACAATGTGACAATGTTTAATTTGAGGGAGGGGAGATGTAATGTCCCTAGAAAAAATTTAAATATTTTATGTTACGACAGTAAGAAATAAAACTGGATATTATTATTATTATTTGCTTGAGATAATTAATATTTTTAATTATTGAAGAAGGAATTGGTTTGAATATTAACAGATCTTGTAACTTCTCATAACAAGGAAGTTAGAAAAGGCAGTTGCCAGAATCCCTAAGGGGGGAAGGAAAAACCATGTGGAAGGATCAGACAGTGAAAATCTAAGTCTTGTGATGATCAGATAGCAACAACACTTAGTGCAAAGACTTGTAGAAGACAATGGTCTTATGAGCAAGCTTGGGGGGAGACTTGGACCTGACAGCAAGTCTTAAGGTTGGGAGGAAAGTAAATACTACAAGTATTACGAGTAGCATCTACAGTTTAGTTAAATCATTAAAATATGGTACACGTAGTACGATTTTGGAACAATCTTGAATTGTTGACTCAAACTATAGAATCTGGAAATGAGTATTTGCGAATAGTAATGTACAAGAACATATAACATTCCTGCTAAACTAAAAATATTGTAATGATTCTATTAAATATAGTTCGAATTGTTAAGGTCTAATTTATACTTATATCATGAATATTTTCAATAGTAAAATTCAATAGTAGATCATAAATACACTTCAATGTGTATGATTTAGAGACCTATGTTAGTAAATTGAATAGTATCAGTTCAGTTGTATTTAAACTAACAAGAACATGAGAATTAAATAGGAGCTTGTCAAACCTAGATATAGATTAATGGGTTAGTTGAGTTTATAATCCATACAAAAGAGCAGGAAAAGAAAACTAAATTGCCATCAAAATGATCACAGCATAGACTAAATCTATATTATATATATATATATATATATATATATATATATATAAGAAATTAGCGATTAAACGAAGAAATTGGAAGAATAATTTCCCTTACGGAAAAAGCGGAACCAGATAAATTTATGAGGAAATGTCTACAAATTAACTGTACAAATACCGAAAGCAAAACTTGATAATATGCCGAAGGGGAACATTTACAAATAACTATATAATTTTCATGCGAAACCCTTGCCAATGTTCTATTCATAGCATTTCTTGAGAATAGTGTTAAAAGCCATAATGAACATTTACAAATAACTGTATAATTTTCACGCAAAAGCCTCGCCAATGTTCTATTTATAGCATTGCTTGAGAACAATGTTAAAAGTCATATGTTTATTGTCAAATACAAATCAGAATAACCATATAAGACAATGATACATACAGTTGATCGGATATAGATATACAAAAATATGAGTAGATACCAAGACTGTAATGAAGTCTACATTCTGGTTGAGAACCAAAGAGGGTTTTCATTCCCTTCAAAATGATTAACCAAGTAGCTAGTTCTAAGCCACTATAGATGGAAAAATAAAGTCCAAAATTTTCTATATGAGACCAGATGCAGTATAATAGTGTAGTCACCTCTAGGGCTATCCTTTCTGGATTTTTAAAGATAAACAAAGCTACAACTCAAGGAGTCATCACAACACACCCAATTCTGGTTTGAGATATTCAAGCGCAGAGCAACCCTGAAAAACATTGTAGAATATAACACGGGTAAAGCAAACCCTCACCGATGTTCTCACCAGTGTCTAATAACTGCCATGACAATTATCCTATCAAACCGAAGCACCATTCGATAGACTACCGAGAAAACACCTGCTATAGCAACCCTCAGGTAGGTAAAAATGGAGACTTACCAGCTAATTTTATGATGGTGGAGCCGAGAAAGAAACCAAAATGCCTCTGATATCAATGGCCTCTTCAAATCTTGTATTAGTGATGGCCATTTGTATTTTCACTCTCTTCCTGCTGGCTCCTATAACAGCCACAACTATAGATGATTTTTGCACCTCTGAGAAGGTGGTTATAAAAAACCCACAGGCACTGGCAACGACATCAGGTAAACCACTAGTTGAATCAATTCTCTAGCCAATAAAGTCTTTTGGTTAATCAAAGTTCAAAAGATTGGCGTTGCTCGGGTACCACAATAGTATTCTATAATGTTAATGTACTCTGAAGCGATGTCTAACTATTTAATATTATAAAATAATCTAGTTACACTATTAAAAAAAATAATCCAATAATTTGTTACTCATGTTAAAATACTCTGATGTGTGTGCAGGGGTGGTAGCACCGCTCAAGAAGCCTCAAAGCTTGCGGATGTGTAAAGATTACGATGACTGTTAAATGTTGTAATTATGTTTTTTTATGCTTAGAAAAAGCCAGACTCATGTTTGCTTGGGAGCTAGTGAGACGTTCAATAAGGCTTTAATTATGACATAACTTGGCAACTTTAATGTTTGATTGTGTGTTTACAATAAGGCCAGACGTATTTTATTGGCAGGTTTATTAATATTTGTTAGTGGTTTATTAATTGTTTCAATGTTTCAATGTGTGTTTTTCAAGAATTAAATATTGTATTTATGTTTTTTTTATGTTTATATTCATGGATATGAATTTGGAATATTTCATTTTAGTTATGAATTTATGGTTAAACTCAGCGGTGTGAATTCTGAATATTTTATTCTGTTATTAAATTCAGAAGTGTTTAGTAGGAAGAATGTTAACATTAAAAAATTAGTATAATTAACAACATTTGGTGTTAAATGTATATATTTCTCACGGAATTGATACTTCTGAGATGAATCTAAAATTCACCAAATTAAAGGTGTTTTATCTAATAAAATATATTGATGATTTTAGTGTATGTTGTGTGCTAAATGTTCTAGTTATCTACTATCTATACCACTCTATAATGTTTTTTTATTTTCTCTTCTTAATTAGAAATGGAAACAATGGCTTCACGAGTGAATGTTTTGAACCCTCACTAGAATATAATTTCATTTAGAAATGTAAAATATATTGTACATGCGAATTATTTTTACTAGATACTTGCATTCCCAAAATAATACATTTAAGTTTGCATGGATATATTAATTCTTCTTTATTTTTCTATAAATAAATGAATAAACTTCTATTTTATACAATTTCTAGTTTAAGTCTTGATTACGTGTTTTTATAAAAAAAATTGTTTATATTCCCATGAGATAATTGACAGATATGCAATTTTTTCCTTGATAGAGACTAGTGGTTAGGTGTTGTTTTTTAAAACTCCATCTTATTGAATACTCGAGTTCAGCAAAGGCTCGCTAATTCATGACCATCATAGCACCCACTCTATCCTCCATTATGTTAAATTTTCTTAATGTGAGATCATTCTTTCCTATGATAGTTTCATTTTATCATTAATACAATAAGTTCACCCCATTTCATCATTACATTATTTAGATATACAACATTATACATCAACATATGCAAATACATAGGACGAAACAACATCACGATCATCATCAATGCAATGGAATATAAAAGGGACAATAGAAGAAAGCACGCACACACATAGAGACATCAGGATTGGTCTGAGACCAAGGAAAAATCCAATATGGGGAAAACCCTTGAAAATATTCTTCTTCTTAGATCGTCATCAAATGATGCAACAAAAGAGAGTACAATGATCCATAACTTTATCTATGCAGTAAAAATATTATGATATCCATAAAACAGATCTAATCGCGACAGGAATTAGAACCATGATACTAATGGTTATAATGTGCTATCGCAAAGAAATGTCAAATTTTTAATACTATTATCACTATGCCAAACACTTTTGAGTATTTTTTCCCTGTCAATGAGCCTAATACATATTTTTGCAGCGTAAACTAACAAATCAGATCTACATATCTACAGATCTGTATAAAAATAGAGAGGAAAACCAGATCTACCTGATCGCTGAACTCAACTCATGCCAAGATATCAAAACCTTAGACCTTAACTAGGTCGCCCTCATCAACATTGTCTATGAGTAACTTAAAATTTTGGGTCACTTTCACTAATACAATATGCGAGCGACTGTGACTGTAGAGTCACTCTAAGGAGGTCTCTATTTGTCTAAATTTTTCACTGAGCTACAAAGACATAAAGTCTCTCCCTAAGTGAGTTGTATGAGGGACTAAAAAACTAAAGCCACACCATTTTTGAGTTGCGCTAGTGACTGAGATGATCGGGTTTCTCCCCAGGCTAGCTAGTGTGTGCGACTAGGGACCAGAAGCTTTCGCTCTACCTCTAAACCCATAGTCACTTGCATAATCCTCTGTGGTAGTGTCCAATGGTGTATAGTCACTTTCATAGGCTTTTGTGCCAGTGATGAGGGACCATAATGCCTTGTTCTATGCCAAAAACTGCGATCCAAGCCACCCTAAACTAGAGCGAACCTTTCGCTTATGATTTTAGACCCTTGAGAGAACTCCTTCCATCGAACTTGTGCAAACAAAGACAAAAGAGAAGAGAATATGTGTCCAAATTATGTTAAGGTATATTCTATATATAGGATTTTCTGAGGGGTTAGTTTGAGTTAATATTGAAGGAAGAAATTCTCATGTGCTTAGGGCCAACCCATTCGATAATACATGTATGAATAAAATAATCCATTACTCAATTTTTGCATAACTAGGTTGGGTTATCATTAGGTCAATTTTGGTCCTCTCAAGAAGACAAATATAATGAAATCATTATATTGATCATTTGACTTATCCAAGGGGAGATTTTACCACAATTTCAAAAATGAACACTTCCTCTCGACTTGGGAGAATTCCACCTGCCAATATCTATGCATCGAAGAATATGTTATTCTGGAATCTTCAAGTGTCATCATGAATCATCACGGATGATACCTGTCATGTAGTCATCATTCCATGTCCATCCCAAGTGTCTCGTGATCACAAATCATCATCGTAGATCTTGATTTATCCTTTGTGTATTCCTTCTTATCTCTTGATTTTTCCTACTCATATCCTGAACATTCTTAAATCTAGAAGAAGAAGAATTTGTTATTAAAGGGGAGCTCAAGCTACCACCCTCTATCTATCTGGCTACTACTTGAAATCTATGTCGATGGGATACTAACTAGAATATTATCATGAATCATCATCGGATAACATATCGTCAGGGAGCACATCTCAACTTGGAATCGCACCAAGGTTAAATATCTTCCACCCATACTAAGAAATAATATAGCTCATCAAATAGGGGAGTAAGCCCTTGACCCTATATCAGATAGGGGAGTACACCCCTGACCCTAGAATTTCATCGCGGAGCTTTACCCTCATCCCAAAGTTTCATTGGGGAGATTTACCCTCAACCAGGAAGCATATTGCCTACTGATATTCCCGTCAATGACCTGAAACAGTCATGTGGTAGAACTAATGCATCATAATTGCATTGGTTTGTACACCCCAAGCATAGCCTCAACTCATTGGCTAGATGAGGAGTAATATTCTCAACATGCCCTCCTTGTGGGTATAATGTCAATTCAGGTATACTCTACAAAGACCAAACAAGGGAGTCAAACCCTCAACCCTATGGGTAGCAGATAAGGGAGTACCCTATTGTCTAGAGTTCCCTAAACCCCAGGAGCCCTTATCCATCAATTGCTCACCCAGAGATCACAAACAGAGGGGAAGAGTTGGCTTTGTGTTCTCGATCAGCGTTGCCCCTCATCTGGAGGGGATGCTCTCTGAAAATCAAGATGCCTCTGAGAGAATATATGCAATCTACTTGTCTCAATAGAGATTGTTTCCTTTTCATAAAAAAATCAAATCAAATATCATGTCATAATCATATATAATCACATAAATATCAAAAGGATGCCATAATCATCTTCGCACTCAAGGCGGTTCCAACCACAAGCCTCAGCTTGTTTCGATTATCTACATTGTCTCTATATATGAGAGTATCTTGGTCCAAACTATAAATATGCGACTTAATTACAATCATATAATCACAATATATCCATGCTATCCATGTCATATCCACATCATGCTCAAACATCTCTCTAAGGAGCTTTTGTATCCTGCCTCACAAATAGCAATGCTAACAACATCATGATCAACCTCAGACATGCTTTGGACCTCTCATCCAAGATAGCATGTCACATCATATACTAAAGTGGCATCCAAATGTGCTTATCCATAATAATCTCAAATATTAGAAATACATCTCTGCATACACATATCACAAGAGAAATATCTCATTCTGAAAACTAGAAACCTCATCCATATATTTTAAAACATTTTCGGTGGAAAATCTATGAAGAAACTCAATCATAAATTCATTAAGGTTCTATGCACATCATATATATACATATGGATGTTCAAAATGGAACATCAACTCTTAAAACAATTGTCGGATGCCATGTCAAGTTCAACGACATCTTGAGCTGTAAATTGGAGTATCGAAGAATTTGTATTTTCATTATTTAAAAACATTTTCCAATATCGACTTTTCCATGTGGAACTTCTTTACCAAGCTCCATAAATTAAATCATCAAGACATGATACATCATTTTGGGCTTCATAAGTCATCTCCCTCTAATTTAGATCATGAAAGGCTCATCACCTATCACAAGTAGATTATCAAGATATAAAACTAGAACCATAATCAATATCAAAGAAATATATTTGAATTCATCATCCTGACAACATACCCATCAACAACAAAGTCAACTCATCAAAGTTTAGAAGCCGGATCTCATCATAGTATTAATACTTTCAACCAAGAGACAGCCGGATCTCATCTAAAATCATGATTTCCTCACGCCAACAAGTCATGCATTATCAATCTAAACTTGATTAAGTCAGTCTCATAATCATAATACAAGTCATCATGTAACTAGGTGCAAATGCATACATCAAGGATGAGTCATGAAGGTTCCATTTTTCATGCCAAATCACAAATATAATTACTTCAACCATTTACCTAAGAACAATGAGGCCAATCTCCAAATACCCACATAAGTCATCATGCCCACATAGTATTGATATCAAGGCAAATCAAGAATCATTAAATCAGATCACTAGACATCAGGTCTAGTACAAATTTTTGTCGTGGAGAGATCTATAGTCAAAGAAGATGTCAATCATGAATTGAGAGTTATTGTTTAGCATCATGTCAAAACACTTTTCATATATACCAGTAATGCCAAATCATGTCAACCTATTTTAACACAAACATAGTGACATATACATATACATACATACATATATATACACACACACACACACACACACACATACACACACACACACACAG
>APFE030739631.1:0-11059 GCA_000404065.3 Pinus taeda | reverse complement strand
TATATATATATATATATATGTCCTAGTCACCTTCAAAAACAAGTTCAATCTACATGTTGAGTTGAAAATGGAAGAATATGATAGGGAAATCATCATGAAGAATTCAAACATCCTCGTAATGCTTAAGAGGATGGTCAACAATAGTCAAACCTCTAGGCCTTAGCATGAGTGTGACAAGGGACAAGATCTCGTAGATATGTGACTGTGAATGAAGAAAAAAGCCTAATTTCTGTGTGGGCTTCAGATCTAAGACTCTGCTGCAGATTGATAATGTTACATGTACATAAATAATACTTAAGAAAAATAGCAATAAGGCTAAGAATATTAAGAAGTGATTATCCCTGTACACAAGATCTGCATCATTCATCCGCATTCCTGTAAGTAACATGTCTCTAGTAGAGTCATGCAACATCAAGTCTACTAGATCATAAATATATGTCTATCAACATCATGACGTCAACCTCTCATCAAAGGCTTAGACTCAAAGGAGTAGATAGATCTCAAGGATTATGAACACAATAGAACTTTCTATCAAGTCACTCTGTCAAGTTACTACATCTAGTTTAACCATATGCCAACAAGACAAGACCACAGGTTGTAAGAGATATGGAATATTAATCTTACACGTATACCTCTCATATGCACTTAATGACCAATGAGATCAGATTAGGTCATTTAATAAATCTTTATCAAAACAACAAGAGTGTCAAACACTCTTTCCATACGCTTTCATCATGCTTGTCACAAGCATTATCAATAGACTCATGTATTCCTATGAGTCAATGAACTATCCTTCTATGTTAAATCCGTCATGAAATGTATCAAGAGTATCATTTTCTAGAGCCAAGGTGCTAGCCTTATTTAAAGGATCAAGATATCTAATAAATAGATCATAGATGTTAACCAAACATGAAGTGTAACATTAGATAGCCTCATAGAATTCAAGAAGGTCAAAATGTTCAACTCTAGGTGCATATTTTCGTCATAGGAAACATAGATCCAAGTCAATTTCATATGCGTGTATCACTATTAAAGGAAGAGGTAGTGTCATCATACCTTAAGACTTACCGAGCCAATAGCAGAAACAAAACATACCATGCATACCTTGAGCACCTACTCTTTCGACATAGGCCACTTGACATAATTTGTCGCCTTTTCATCATGTACCTCTTCATCTATTTCCATATCTGCATCTCAAATGGATCCTCGAGAAGGTTGTACTATTCACATCTCATCAAGGAAATTAGAAACATCCATTTACTCAAATAGGAAGTACAATAACTAAACATAATCATTTGTTATGATAGTTGCATTTCATCATTAATACATTGTTATTTGCTATGGTAGTTGCATTTCATCATTAATAAATTGTTATTTTCTATGCTAGTTGCATTTCATCATTAATACATTTTTATTTTCTATGATAGTTTCATTTCATCATTAATACATTAAGTTCACCCCATTTCATGATTAAGTTATTCAAATCTATGCCATTATACATCAACATATGCGATTACATGGGAAGAAACAACGTCATTGTTATCATCAATTCAATGTGATATAAAAGGGACAGTAGAATAAATCATGCACACACATAGAGACACCACGATTGGTTTGAGACATAGGCAAAACCCACTATGGGGAAAACCCTTGCAAATCTTCTTCTTCTTAGATCGTCACAAAATGATGTAGTAAAAGACAGTACAATCACCCATAAGTTTATCTATGCAATCAAACATTAATGATATCCATAAAACAGATCTAATCATGACAGGAATAATAACCCTCATATTGATGGTTGTAATTTTATCTCACAAAATAATGTCTAATCCATCATGTTTTCACAATGCCAAACACTGTTGAGTATTGTTGTAACTGTCAATGAGCCTAATACATATGTTTGCATTGGAAACTAACAAATCAGATTACAGATCTGTATAACAGTGGAGTGAAAACCCATATTTACATGATCACTAAATCCAGTTGAAGCCAAGAAGTCAAAACCCTAGATCTGAACTCGGTCGCCCTCATGAACACTATTTTTGAGTGACTGAAATTTCTGGTTCACTTTCATGAATAGAGTATGCAAGCGACTTTGACTACAGAGTCACACTTAGGAGGTCTCTATGTGTGCGACTCTGGCACTGAAATGAAAAGACCCCAAGTCGCTCCCTAGTCAAGCTGTGCGAGTGACCAATAAACTAAAGTTTCACCATTGTTGATTTTTGCGAGAGACTCATATGACAAGGTCGCTCCCAGGGCTAATTGGTGTGAGCAACCGAGGACCGAAACCTTATGATCTGCCTCTGAACCCAGAGCTACTCCCATAAGCATTTGTACGAGTGTCTAAGGCTCTATAGTCACTGTCATAGGCTTGTATGCTAATGACCAAGGACCATAATTCCTTTTTCTATGCTAGCAACCAGGATCCAAAAGACCCTAACCCATAGCGAACCTTTCTCCTATGATTTCGGACCCTTGAGCGAATTCCTTCCATCGAACCTATGTGAACCAAGACAAAATAGAAGAGAATATGTGTCCAAATAATATTGCGGTCTCTTCCATTTATATGATTTCCTGAGGGGTCACTTGGGGTTAAGACTGAACCATGTAGTTAATCATGTGGTTAGGGCCCATCTATTCCATAATACATGTATGAATAAAATAATTCATAACTCAACTTCCGCTTAAACAAATTGGCTGGTCTCTAGGTCAATTTTGGTCCTTTCGAAAAGAGGAATCTAATAAAATAATTATCTTGTTCATTTGAGCTATCCAAGGTGAAATTTTATTGTAGTTGCAAAAATTAACACCCTACTCATAATCAAATTTAATTTCATTTATTGTTACTCGTGTGTTATACTTACTCAATTTTCCTATGTGTCATCATGTCTTATAAAACTATAGTCCACATGTCTTTCCTCTCTGCGAATGTTAATTTACATATACAAGATTCCACGCATAAAGGATATCCAATACATGTATTTTGATTTTTCCTTATTCTCACAAGAAGCACTTGTTAATTCCTTTCAAATATTTTATTTCGTGTATTATCCCCCTTCTAGGATGATAGAAAAAGCAAGAATAGGGTTTTTTGTTGGAAATTAAAGTCCATATTTTTCAAGTACCAGAAAACCCTCCTCCTACATATACTCAAGTAACTCGCCAACCAGGGTAAAGATTCAGCGAGAGGCTACTATCTTTGGATTCAACCTCCTATGTGACCTTAAGGAAATGGAATCAATTGAAACATAACATAGAAGCATTCCACATCAGCTACATACATACATATATCTATCTATCTATCTATCTATATATATATAAGAAATTAGGGATTAAACGGAGAAATTGGAAGAATAATTTCCCTTACAACAAAAGCGGAACCAAATAAATTCCTGAGGAAACATTTACAAATTAGTTGTACAAATACCGAAAGTGGAACTAGAAAACATTCCGAAGGGAAAGCAATTGCAAATGACTTTACTGTACAAATACTGAAAGCAGAACTTGATAATATTCGGAGGGGGAACATTTACAAATAACTGTATAATTTTAATGCAAAACCCTTTCCAATGTTTTTCATAGCATTGCTCGAGCATAGTGTTAAAATCCATAAGGGACATTTACAAATAGCTATATAATTTTCACACAAAACCATCACCAATGTTCTATTCATAGCATTGCTCAAGAATAGTGTTAAAAGCCATAAGTTTACTATCAAATACAAAGAAAAATAAGCATATAAGACAACGGTACATATAGTTAATCGAATATAGATATACAAAAAATGATTAGATACTGAGACTGTAATGACATCTACAGTCTACTTTTGAACTAAAGAAGGTTTTCATTCCCTTCAAAATAATTGACCAAGTAACTAGTTCTAAGCCACTATAGACGAAAACGTAAATTCCAGAACTTTCTATATCTTACCAAATACAGTATAATAGGGTAGTCGCCTCTAAGGCTTGTTGTTCCATATTTTCAAAGATAAGAAAAGCTACAACTTGAAGAGTCATCGCAACACACCCACATCTAGTCTAAGATATTCAAGCGTGGAGCAACCCTAAAAAACATTGTAGAATATAACACAGGTAAATCAAATGAAGTAAAGGGGCAGTAAGTGTGCTTGTTGGCAAACGCAATCACTTGCATAAAACCCTCACCAATGTTCTAACTAGTGTCTAATAGGGACCATGACAATTATCCTGTAAAATCAAAGCACCATTTAATAGACTAGCGAGAAAATATCCACTATAGCAACCCTCAGGTAGGTAAAAATGGAGACTTACGAGTTAATTTTATGATGGTGGAGCCAAGAAGAAAACAACAGCGCCTCTGAGGGATTGCTCATTGACTCGAACATATTCTCGGGTAACCTGAAACCAAAATAGATAGAAGGTGAGACTGAAAGCATAACCATAAGATATCAAGGAACAAAATCAAAGAGTCCTAAAATTTGTCTCCTCACCTAGAATTGGTTGCGCTCGCAAGGAAAACCAAACAAACACAGCCATGGCATACTTCAAGCCGATGGTAAAAATGAGTTAATGGTAACCCAATGTAATCACGCACAACCTTTGACTTTTAAATACAGAACCAAAATTTCATTAATGACCATTTTAGTCAACTATTTCATATTACAGTAATTGGGTTTACCATTTTATTATATACTTTTAAAATTTATTAATTTTTCTACAAACTGTTTTGGTAGTGTGGCAAGTGGTACCATAGCCAAGGGTACTAAACTGTGGCCTTTGACATTAAAATAGTAAGTACAATTAAATTTGTGTTAACTTACTAATTGGTATAGGCTCAAGTTCAAAAACATAATAACATTGCAAAATGAGAAGAACAGACAATGTTCTACATAGAAACGTGGTATGCCCAAGACCTACAACATTTCCTTAAAGAAATCCTGAAGTATGGTTGTAGTTAGGAGAAGAACCTCGCAACACCAATATTACGATATTAGAAATGGTCCAAGAGTTAAAGGACAATGTGGCCTGACTACGAGCAGACAATGCAATATTAATGTTGGAATAGGAAAAAAATTATGAATATCCTATCGGATAAGCAAAATTAGCGCTAGCCGATTCCCAACCCCAAGCAGGGACGTATGTCAGGAGAACAAGGCTATCGCATGGAACTTGTGGAAATGAAATAAGGTGAAGAAAACCAAGAGGAGAAGTCAGATAATGCCTTTAAGCACCCAATACCAAAAATGCAGTCGACATAACTACAAGGGGAGTTCCAGAAAATAAACGTACCACTCTTCGATGGGGAGCTAGAGGAATTAGCTGAAGCCACCATGTCCCGGGTGGAGGTCAAGGTTGTACGAGGGGTAAGTGAACAAATTATATCCTGGGAAAAGTTCCAAAAGTATTTCAAGGAAAGATATTTGACTAAATGATTATGCAACAAGGAGGAAAAAGAATTCCATGACCTGTGGCTTGGACAACAAATAGTGGACGATTTTATTACCTATTTCACCCCTTTACAACATTTTTTCAGTAGTTTTCCCTTGTTTATGAGGGAGCAAGTTGAATTTGACAACAAAAAAATGATGGATCAGGTTATATGAAAGGCCAGGATATGCTACCAACAAAGCAAGCAGAAGAAAGAAATTATGGGAAAAATATGGGTTGAAAAAAAGGGTAATAAGGTTTTTGTGGGCAATAAGGGAAATCATGGCATTGTCAACAAAGGATTTTCCAAGGGACAAATCAACAAAAATCCACATTGAAACCAGTCCAGATTTAGACATTCCCATGAAACCAGATCCAGTGGGAAATTAGGAAAAGTTGATAACTAAGCGATGACAACACCTCCACTACAATGTTGGGGATGTGGAGGGCCACATTACATTAAGAATTGTGATAACCAGAAGAGCATTGAATAGATTTCGCAGATCCATGAAGCATCTACGGTAGGTGATGTAGCCTGGAGCGTCCCAAAAATTAATGCTGCTCCAGAAGATCATTAGGCTAAATACCAACCGACTATTATGGAGTATGAAGGTAAAAGATTTGATCATACTGTATCTATTTTAATTGGTCCTCGAGCTATGTTAAGTTATTTTAGTCCTAAGATAGTGGGAAATGTAAATTAGAGACTGTAAGTTTAAAGACCCTTGGGTAGTAAAGCTAGCATCAGGGGCAAGGAGACTTGTGTTGGCTAAGGTCAATAACTATCCTTTGTAAATAGCGGGTCAGCCTTTGGTGGTAGATCTCAATGTCCTTCCCCTTGGATCATGTGACGTGTTGATAGGTATGGACTGGTTTGGAAAAGTGTTGTTCCATTGTAAACTTTAAAACAAAAACTATCTGTTAAAAGAATGATAAAGGAGTTAAACAGGAGATGCAAGGCATTCTCAGACCTTTGCAAATACAGCCAATAATCACCTCTCAGAAAGAAGGATCGAACCCTTCATATGTGCATGGACTGTCGTCAACTGAATAAGTTGACTATCAAAAACATGTATCCATTGCCTTGCATAGATGAACTATTTGATCAAGTAAAAGGGGAAACAATATTTTCAAAGATTGATTTACTATCTGGATATGACCAGATCAGAATCAAAGAGGAAGATATAGCTAAGACTTCCTTTAGGACTCATTATGCACACTACGAGTTTGTAGTGTTACCCTTTGGATTAACCAACTCCCCCACAACCTTTATTTGTTTAATGAACAATATATTTTATCAGTATTTAGATAAATTTATGTTAATTTTTATTGATGGGATATTGATATATTCCTGGAATATTGAGGAACACAAGGAACACCTCAAACTAGTATTGTAAACTCTCTCGGAACATCAATTGTATGCTAAATACAACAAGTGCGATTGTTTTAAGGAACATATTTAGTACTTAGGCCACGTTATTACTAGAGATGGAATCGTAGTAGATCCCGAGAAAATAAGGACCATAATGGAATGGCCAATGCCAAAGTACATGGCAGATATAAGATATTTCATGGGATTGGTAGGACAATATCGACAATTTATGGAAGGATTCTCTAGAGTGGCCTATCCTATCACCTCCCTACATAAAAAGGGAAAAACTTTTAAATGGATTGTAGGATGTCAAAAAAATTTTGAGCAGCTCAAGCATCTGCTCACCACCGTGCCTATTTTAAGCATAGCGGATCCAAGTAAGGACTATGTGGTGTGCACATATGTAAGCAAGGAAGTGGTAGGTGGATTACTAATGTAGGATGGAAAGGTAATCATTTATGAGTCTAGGAATTTAAAAGAACACGAGCAGAAATATTCCGCATACAATTTGGAGTTGGGAGCCATCATTCATGCCATGAAAATGTGGCATCACTAATTGATGGGTAAAATTTTTATGTTAATGACCCACCATCACAGTTTGACTAGTTACTTCAATTAGCCTACTTTATGTGCTAGGCAGGCTTGGTGTGTAGATTTCCTAAGTGGATTTGATTTTGAGATGAAACATCTGAAGAGGAAAGAGAACTGGGTAGTTGATGCTTTAACTCAGAAGGTACATTGTCTCAATGAAATTTCTTACAATGAAGGGCGGACTACTTTCAACAAGTTGATTAAAAGAGTAGCTGGTCGAGATCAGAAATATCAACAAATAGGATAGCAAGTTAAAAATTCAACTAGTCATGAATATCAGGAGGGATATGCGATCGATGTCGTAGGTATGCTGAGTTAAAAGAGAAGACTATATGTACCCAACTAAAATAATATTAAAAGTTTGATTTTAGATGAATTTCATTAAAGTTCTTTTGCAAGACACCAAGGGTACCAAAAGCTAATTACCACACTCTGAAAGGAGCACTATTGGCCCGACATGAAAAAACATGTAGCAGAATATTTGACACATTGCTTGGAATGTCAGCAAGTTAAAATAGAACATCAACACCCTGTGGAGTTATTACATCCACTACCAATCCTAGAATTGAAGTGGGAGACCATATCTATGGATTTTATCACAAGATTACCCAAATCCAAAAAAAAAAATGACCCAATCATGGTGGTGGTAGACAAATTAAACAAATAAGCCCATTTATATCAGTATTGTCCACCTTCAGAATGGTACAAATCTTCAATATTTTTATGCAAAACATTTTTAAGCTCCATAGGTTACCAAAAGCTATAATTTCTAACCACGATGTAAATTTTACATCAGCCTTCTAGAGAACCCTATTTGAAGGGTTAGGTACTCAATTAAATTTCAGTACCGCTTATCATCCTTAGACAGACAAACAAACAGAACATATGAATCAAGTATTAGAAGAGATGTTAAGATCCTATGTAATGTAACAACCATATAAATGCGAAAAATACTTGGACTTGGTCAAATTTCCTTACCATAATGGCTATCATGCTTCCTTACAGATGAGTCTGTTTGAAGTGCTGTACGGATGTAAATTCCACACACCATCTAGTTTGGGGTGGCTACAGGACAAGTTGATGTTGGGACTTCAGATGTTAAAAGAGATGGAAGAAATGGATAAGAAGGTATGTTCCAACTTAAAGGCGGCCCAAGATATGCAAAAGAATTTTGCCGATTGGAAGAGGAATTTCAGAGAATACCAAGTAGGGGACCATGTATATGTGAGGATACGAGCTAAAAGGAGTATGTTACAATGGAGCGGGTGTGCTAAGCTGGCACCCCAATTTTGTGGACCATTTCAAATTTTAGCAAGGGTAGGGCCAGTGGCATACCATCTCACCTTACCAAGCCATATTTAGGCCCACAATGTCTTGCATGTGTCGGTACTAAAAAGACACGTTTATGATCCTAAGCAGATAGTCAATTGGCAAGACATATAGGTAAGAAAGTATCTTAGGTAGGCCAATTAATTTCGATGATTAACAAAAAGTAATTTAATTATTGTTTGTTTCAGGTCGATCCAAAAGGAGAATTCTTGGTCGAGCCATTGAATATACTCGATCGGAGAGAAGTAATGTTGCAGAAACAAGCCATCACCTAGGTTATAGTGCAATGGCAGCACTTTGGGCTGGATGAGGCCACCTGGGAGGATGAACAACTCAAGAAAGAAGCATATCCAGGGTTGTTTGTGGCTGGAAAACATCGTGACAATGTTTAATTTCAGGGAGGGGAGATGTAATGTCCCTAGAAAAAATGTAAATATTTTATGTTACGACAGTAAGAAGTAAAACTGGATATTATTATTATTATTTGTTTGACATGATTAATATTTTTAATTATTGAAGAAGGAATGGGTTTGAATATTAACAGATCTTGTAACTGAATATTAATGGATCTTGTAACTTCTCATAACAAGGAAGTTAGAAAAGGTAGTTGCCAGAATCCCTAAGGGTGGCAGGAAAAACCATGTGGAAGGGTCAAAAAGTGAAAATCTAAGTCTCGTGATGATCAGATAGCAACAACACTTAGTGCAGAGACTCGCAAAAGACAATGGTCTTATCAGAGAGCTTGGCGGCAGACTTGGACCTGACGGAAAATCTTAAGGTTGGGAGGAAACGAAATACTGCAAGTATTATGAGTAGCATCTACAGTGGAGTTAAATCATTAAAATACGATATAGGTAGTACCATCTTGGAACAATCTTGAATTGTTGACTCAAACTATAGAATCTGGAAATGAGTATTTACGAATAGTAATGCACAGGAACATATAACATTCCTACTAAACTAAAAAGATTGTAATGATTCTATTAAATATAGTTCGAATTGTTTAGGTGTAATTTATACATATATCATGTATATTTTCAATAGTAACATTCAATAGTAGATCATAAATACACTTCAATGTGTATGATTTAGAGACCTATGTTAGTAAATTGAATAGTATTAGTTCTGTTGTATTTAAAATAACAAGAACATGAGAATTAAGTAGGAGCTTGTCAAACCTAGATACAGATTAATGGGTTAGTTGAGTCTATAATCCATACAAAAGAGCAGGAAAAGGAAACTAAATTGCCATCAAAATGATCACAGCATAGACTACATCTATATATATATATATATAAGAAATTAGGGATTAAACGGAGAAATTGGAAGAATAATTTCCCTTATGGCGAAAGCGGAACGAGATAAATTCCTGAGGAAACATCTACAAATTAACTATACAAATACTGAAAGCAGAACTTGATAATGTGCCGAAGGGGAACATTTACAAATAACTATATAATTTTCATGCAAAACCATCGCCAATGTTCTATTCATAGCATTGCTTGAGAATAGTGTTAAAAGCCATAATTAACATTTACAAATAATTGTATAATTTTCCTGCAAAATCCTCCCCAATGTTTTATTTATATCATTGCTCGAGAAGAATGTTAGAAGCCATAAGTTTATTTTCAAATACAAAACAGAATAACCATATAAGAAAACGATACATACAGTTGATCGGATATAGATATACAAAAATATGAGTAGATACCAAGACTGTAATGAAGTCTACCGTCTGGTTGTGAACCAAAGAGGGTTTTCATTCCCTTCAAAATAATTGACCAACTAGTTCTAAGCCTCAAAAAACTTGCCAAGAACCCTCTGAAGAAAATCTCTAAGACAGTGGCTCACGATATCAAGTCTAGCAGCTCGGTGGGTGCCCTATCCCGTAAGCTCATTGAGAGCAATCCCATCGCTCCTAGAAATTATGGAGTGCCTAAAATTCACAAGGAAGGGGTCCCTTTGAGGCCTATTGTCAACACCATCGGGGGTCCAACCTACCTTCTAGCCAATTTTCTGGCTCTTAAGCTGAAGCCCCTTGTTGGCCGCACTCAGTCCTTCGTGAAGTACTCTGCGTCCTTCATCATGGATCTCAAGGATATTAGGCTGGACCGTGAGGACATTCTTGTCAGCTTTGATGTGGTCTCCTTGTACACGTGCATTCCTATTAAAGAGGCCATGGAAGTGATATATCGCCTAACAGATCCGGACACCACGCATCTGGTCGAAGTATGTCTCACTTCCACTTTCTTCTGTTTCGAAGGGGAGTTCTTCGAGCAGACCTGTGGTGTTGCCATGGGTTCCCCGTCTCCCCGATCATAGCGAATCTTTTTATGGAAGATTTCGAAGCCAAGGCTCT
>APFE030739607.1:81141-95693 GCA_000404065.3 Pinus taeda | reverse complement strand
TGCAAGTCTTAGGGTCAATACCTTTCATATCAGTATACTCCCATGCAAATGCAGTAGAATGTTTTTGCAAGATTCTAGTTAGCTCTTCCTGTTGTAACTTTTCCAAATTTTTGTTGATATTCAATGTTTTACCTGGAAAAATTTCAACTGTAGAACTGCCAAACTCTTCCATAGAGTGAAGAGACATTTGCCTTGATGACAAATATTCAGTATCAAAATCTAACTGAAATTGTGTGTGGTCATATTCTGAAGATGCTTCAAAATTTTCTAATGTGTTCAAAATTTGACTATCTTCACTAACTTTAGAGATAGTAAAGACACGTTGTATAATATCTTCATCATTAACCCATTCATTGTCTCCTACTTCTGTAATTGCTTTTGCTGGAGGATACAAATTGAATTTCTTTGTTGAACTACCATCAGAATGTACATATCCTAGATCTACAACTAATGAAGCATCAACTGTGGCTAGCCAAGGTCTTCCTAAGGTGAGTGGGTGCCCTCCTAGATTACTCTTGGGAGTCAAAATCATGAAATCTACTGGATATTCCCAAGAATTTAAGGAGACTGAAATATCTTCTAACACACCATCTGGTTTGATTATTGATCTATCTGCAAGTTGCAGTAAGGTGGGTGTAAAAAGAAGATTAGGAGGTTTAAGCTGTTCCATAGTCTGTCTACTCATAATGTTTATAGCAGCCCCTAAGTCAATCAAAGTACTTGGAATTTCTATCCCATTTATGTGTGTCTTGACAATTGGACTACCTGGATCCACATATTTCTGCGTGGTAATCTTTCCCATCATGATATCTCCAATTTTTCCTACCAGGTGGATTCTTTTTGTATCTCTTGTTTTCCTAGCTAGTCTTTTGAAACTCAACTCCTTTATTGTTTTTGCTAGAATAGTAATCTCTATAATGGCTTGTAGCAAGGGAATCTTGATACAGACATTCTTTAATTCATCTAGAAAATCAAAATCAGGCAACAAGATTTGTTTTTCCACCCCTTTGTCAATTTGTAATCTTTTAGGGAAAGGAGGCATGGATGAAGATGCAGGTTGCTCAACTATAGGAGTTATGGGGATTGACTCTTTTTGTTTTTCTTCTTGAATGATTGGGTTTTGAAGGGATGCTTTCTCAAAACCTTTATTGACTTTAAGAGAGTCCTCCTCAGAGGCATCTTGCTCTTGAACATCTATAGAAGGTTTTTCTTTTTGTAAAACTCTACCCGATCTGAGTTGAACATCATTAAGAGGAACAATCATATAGGTAGGAAATTGTTGTCCCTGTACCATGTAAGCATTCTAAGGATTTTTGTTGTTTGGATTTGGTAATAGCTGGCTGGTAGTTGATTTGTCTTTTGTAGAAATGGAAGCAAGAGTTGAGAATTTGGATTTTGTTGAGAAGGTTGTTGTTATGGAGATGGCAATGAAAGTTGTGGGTTTTGATTTGGAATTTGTGGATTTTGCTGTTGATTTTAAAAATATGGAGGATATTGATAAAATTGAGCAAATATCCCATAAGGATTTTTTACCCTTTATGCCCACGATTGGTACGAATTTTGAGGTTGGGGCCAAGGTTATTGCCAAGAATTCCAATTTGGCGGGAGCTGAAAATTCATAGGATTTTTAAATCCTTGATTTTGTTGCCATTGCCAAGGTCTTCTTGAAACAAAACAAAGGGATTATACTGAATTTGGATCTTCCTGAAAGACAACTTTGAGCCCAGGAATTGAAGGACAATCCTTGGTCTCATGACTTTCTGAGCAAATCATACATGTTTCTACAACTTTTGCATCCAAGGGCATTCCCTTAGAGCATGTTTCTTTCTACATTTTGGGAAAAAAATGGTCAAGGCATCAACTTCTTCTTTCTTCTTGTTTTGAATTTTAAGGGTGTCTAGTTTTTCACTAAGGCTCCCTAGAATATCAGTTTTGAACTCATCAAGCATATTGCCAATCTCTGCCCTACTTACTGATCCAGTTGCAGATTTGTTTGTTGTAATAAGAGAAGGATCTCTAGACCCTTTTCCAGTTTTAGATTTTCCCCTTGAGAGATGGACACATAGTTCTGCTATGTCACGTAGTTGAAGTTGAGAAATGTCTCCCTTCCCCATCATGTTTAAAATATCTATCCATTCATCTCTAATGGCTTTCAGTAGAAGGGCTGTCAAGGTTTTCTCGTCTAAATTACTCATTTTCGCTCTCTTTAAGTTGTATTGAAATCTTTCAAGTAAATCCTCCAAGTTCTCATCTTCTTTTTATATCATTTTGAATACCTCATCCTTATGATTAGTGGGCATACAATAATCTAGATATCTATCCAAAAATGTTTGCTTCATTCCAAGTTCTAATAGATTGAGTGACTAATCCCATGAACCATTTCAAAGCAGCTCCTTTCAATGTTGAAGGAAACAGTTTGAGTTTTTGAGAGTCTTCCATATAGTCATATGTTCGGCAAAAGACTTCAAACTCAAATATAAATGTTTTAGGATCCTCACTTTGCAACCCATAAAAGTTTGGGAAGACAGATGGTGAAATGTTTTTCATTGTTGTATGGGTTTCCTCATCGGCTATAGGGAATCCAAATGAGTTATCTCCTTCCCTATTTCCCCCATTATTACCTCTACCTCCTCCATTGTTACCTCCATTATTTCCTCTACCTCTACCTCTACCCCCTCCTCCAAATAGAGAATATTCCCCATCTAGTACTTCTTCTGCCATAATAGTTTCCTCAGAGTCCTTTGGTTCTTCTATTAATGGGTTATGAGAGAGAGTCTCTTCCTTTCCTTCTTCTCCAGGTGATTCTACTTCTTCAACTACAATATGTTCCCCTATAGAAGTGAAGAAATATTCTTCTCCTAAATTAGATTTAGTAGATAGTGTGGGAGAATCTTCTAATTGAGTTGCTGCCCCTTGAATTCCAGGAATCCTAAGGCTGGGAGTATAAGTCTGGGATGGAGATGTATCTTGTCTATGCCTTGAAGTAGTTGGAGTTGTGAAAATCGAACTTTTGGCCCTAGCTATAAACCTTCCCCTAGAATTTCTTGCTCTATGCATGTCATTTTTTTATTATTTTTTTTTAGTCGGGCTAATAATTCTCTTTCTGATCTTCTAGACCACGTTAGGTGCAAGAAGAGAGCATACTCAAGAAATTATTAAACTAATAACTCTCTTTTCTGATTCTCCAGATCACACTAGGTGCAGGAGAAGAGCATACTTCAAGAAGTTATCAATTTTTCCTTTCTCTTTTTTTTTAATGTAAGAGATCGACTACCTAGTTACACTTCCCCAACAACGGTGCCAAAATGTTTAGTCAATTTAGTATGTCCTAAATTGCTACATTAATTATCAATCTGAGAGTTGTAAACTGATGAAGTGTGGCGCACTATATGTGCAAGACAACCTCTTTCTTACTTTTTATTATTTTCAATTTTTATTTTGTTTTGGCGTTTTTTCTTTGTTTGTCTCCTAATGCAAATGGAAATCCTATTTCTAAGTTTTAAAAATACTAAAAGGCAAGTATGGATATAGATTTAAGACAAGGTTTTATGTCCTTTATGATAACTTCTAGAACTTAGCACTTCAAAGGATCTCAAAACATGCTAGTGATAAAATTAGTACTTGAGAAGGAATGTAAATATGCAGCTATTTAAATCAAACAAATGATGAAATACTGATCATGAAATCACTATCTCTGCTTCTCGTATAAATACAAAAATAAAATCTAAACTATTGCACTCAAACAAACCAAAAATTGCAGACTAATGAAAGTAAGATCAATTGACTTCACTTATAATCCGATAGCTCGCCAAGTAGCTTTTCGGGGTTAAGCCATGGCTTCAGAGATAACGTCAAATAACATGAAGAATTTATATCTAATTTACCTACTTGCAGATGAAAGTAAAATCAAGTCACTTCACTTATAATCCGATAGCTCTCCAAGTAGCTTTTCGAGGTTAGGCCATGGCTCCGGAGATAACGTCAAATAACATGAAGAACTTGATATCTAATTGCAAAAGCGAAAGTAAAATCAAATCACTTCACTTATAATTCGATAGCTCACCAAGTAGCTTTTTGGGGTTAAGCCATGGCTTCGGAGATAACATCAAAACATGGAGAATTTGATATCTAAACTACCTAATTGCAGAAATGAAAGTAAAATCAAATCACTTCACTTATAATCCGATAGCTCACCAGGTAGCTTTTCGGGGTTAAGCCATGGCTCTGGAGATAACGTCAAATAACATGAAGAATTTGATATCTAAACTAGCTAACAACAACAAATAAATAAGACTGAAATTAAATCATAACTGAAACTGAAAAGAAAAAAAAACAAAGTTAGCAGAGAGGCCAATCTCATGTCACTATTTGATGAAAAAATTATATGAAAAAGCTTGAGCATGACCTATCCTAAAACACACTGATCAGTGTTAGCAAAAGTATGCAATGCTGGAAAACCATGTACATGAATGAAAGATTAACACCATGAATGAATTACGAAACATATACAGCTAAACAAGCTATGGAATATATACAATGGAAATAAGAAAACAATGCATGAAAACTTTATAGAAATAAAAAACAAAACCTCATTCAGCAAGGGCTCTCTGCACGACCTTTGGTCAATATGCTGTCAATCCAAAATTATGCTCAAATAGTCATAAGAAACAGAGTCTTTATATTGCAAAACAAAGGAAATGTATTCTCGTTACAACAGTAGGACTAATGCTACAACAACGACATAAAAACTAACAGCAAGACTAACTATTTGCGTTTGCAATACGTGTTATTTATAGAGGAAATTGTATCACTATTTCTCCGTGAGGAATCTTCAACAGAGGACACATAAAAAGACAGAACCCGTGAGCTTAGTGTCTTGGTTGCCATGATCATTCAATCTACAAAAGGTGGATGTTGGATTTGCGTCATGGAGACGGTCTGCAGCTTTCAAGAGGGATCCACGGATCTAGGAACGGTCTCGAACCTTTCACGTGCTAGAAACAGAGACCTATTTGCTGTAGGACTCCTTGTTTAACCATCCTTTGACCAAGGCTTTCCTTTACGAATTTGACTGAATAGATAGGACCTTGTCCATGTCCAAATCATTCATGAACTACCCACGTGCCTCGTTTTACTTGCCAACACCTGTAACCTATAGATCAATAAAAATAGTTGCAGAATCGCGAGTCAGCTGCGGAAAGTGGCTACATTCCGTCGCTGATGAGCAAAATCTAAGTCAAATAAAAAACACAAAAATATAGCTAGAAAACTACTTAAATGCACTCTTAGAATCAATATGTAATGATCTTTGATAGCTTATGAGGCGCTGGTGTGGGAAAAAGGTCTAGGAAAGTATGTAGAAGAGAGGTAGTTTTATGGCTCAACACTAAGCACCCATAGCCAGAACAACCTCCAAAATTTTATATGGCTTCGTACCTCCTAGACGTTGTCTAGGAAAGATGCCAATTTGAGGGCTGGTTCTATAACTTGGATACATCAACAACTTACCTCGTGCACCACCACTATAAGGTTTTCTGGGACACTTCCTACAGAGGTGTATTATATGTGATTTCAGAATCTTTTATCGCCCCGCTATACCAACTGTTATTTGGTGAGGAACCACCATGCATGTCAAGGAGGGCTATGGAGACAATGATCAAGGTGGCACATTGGTTCCCCGTCCAAGAGGGAACATTCATTAGAGTGTTCAATACCCATAAAGCCCCCATGCCCTACCTAGGTTCGTAATGGACAGGACACTCTTGTGAGAAGTCTACTACCAAATGACACAAGGTTTTTCAAAGGTATTTAACAAAGGAAAGAAGAAACCATGGCTTGCCCTCCCTCTCACCATCAGAGCATATGTAGTGGAAAACTTCAAAGAAGCGGAAGCAGAGGCTAAAGAATTAAAGGGAAGCCATTTCGTAAGTCTTAAATATCGGACATATGATCCCGAGAGTGTCGTGGCCACCCACTGCAAGAAAGCAAAGTTCAGCTGGTCATATTTGCACAACAGACAAGATCATGAAGATGGGGTGAAGAATTGGTATAACACCACGAGGGAACTTAGTTTAAGTGAGCAGCAAGCCAGAGATGAGCAGCTCCTTGAGGATTCCTAGGAAAATTTTAATCTCAAAGAAAGAGCCTCCACCATTAAGAAAAAATAGCAGGAGACACATAGCACCACTGGGGTATCCGACAAGCAAAAGGAGAAAGACCACCCATTCTTCACATGTTTCAGAAACAAACGTCCTGCAAGAACAAAGATTCATCTTGGATGGATCACTTCTTGGCAATGGGCATCAATAGCCAAGAAGATATTCCAATCACATGTCAGAACTTGTTCCAGAGTATTGAACAATCTTACAGTTGAGTTTTTTCCATAATCTCACCTTGTATCTAACAGGGGGGAAATGATGGTCATCTACAAGCTTCAAAGTCACATCAAGCGAGCATGAGTCACAAACTGCCATACCAGATTCAGAGTTGTAGCCAGAAACAAAGATACCCCTGAGCATGCATTTAGTTGGTAATCTGGGACACTTCCTCTAGCAGAAGACTTCAACTTCTTGCCAGTTTCAGAAGAATTCCAGGAACAAAATTGAGAACACTTCCTCTAGCAGAAGACTCCAGCTTCTTGTCAGTTTTGAAAGAGTTCCAAGAATTACATTAAGCATTCCAGAGTTGTTGGTCATCCTTAAACCATCACAGGTTGAGACTTCCCTTTTCAGGTTGAAGTTCTCCCTTTTATGCGAGGTGAGACCTCCCTTTATTGGTTGAAGGTTTCTCTCTTCAAATCAATAGGAGCACTTCCTCTAGCAGAAGACTTCAGCTTCTTGCCAGTTTTGGAAGAGTTTCGGGAACTGCATTAACCGTTCCAGTGTTGGTGGTCATCTTTAAACCACTGCCCTTTATACCAACATTTCAAAGAGCACATTCAGCCTAGTGTTGCCATGCATTTTTTGCACATTTTGTATTACAGCTCTCTTTTTGGACTCATACATAACCCTTCGGATTAAGGGGGGGAATGTTGGACACCTAATCCTCAATGGGTTAGTGTGGAAGCCGAATAGACAAAAGGAGTCTAAGAGACCTTGGGATGTGGGACCCAACGGTCACAACATGTACTATAAATGTAAATTATTTGTTAATAAAAAATTGCACTCTCATGTTTTATCCTTCATATTCTATTGTTGCGCATGTGTGTTTAACAAAATCAAAATGTCATTTCTGGCATTTAAAACAAATCCAATCAAATACAATTAATTAATTGAAAATGAAACTTCAGCTTTCTATTGATGCATATTATGATTTTAACTGGCCAAAATTATTATTGATGAATGAATCAACAATTAGAAGAGGCTTGGGCAAATGAAAATGAGGAAAATGAAACTCAGAAAATTGATTTTGTTTAAAAAATTGGAACTTGATTTTCTACCTATTTTTTGACCCAATAAATGACTAAATCTGTTAGTGAAACCTCCCCAGAAATGTTCTCCTTAAGTTTATCTTTCCAATGAGCCGTCCTATGTCTCATTTGGCTAAGTAAAACTCAATCTATGAGCCTCCAAAATTGATGAGTCAAATCTGGCATAATTTGGAAATTCTGTTACTAGACTAAAAGTCAGAATTTTAATTAAAAAATCTAATCCTAAATTAGATTCTAATTATCTAATAATTAATTATAGTTTAATTGTTAATCATAAACTAAACTACTTATTTCTTAATCTAACTAACTAAAATATAATTAACTATTTATAAACTAATTTAGTTAATCCAAGTGACATAAATGATTAGACTTCAAAGGAGTGCCATTTATAAACCAGTTGACCAAATGAGGCGAAACAAGTATCAATGGAAAGCTTATAAAAATTGATTTTAACAAAGCAATTAAAAACGAAAGTCTGAAAAAAAAAAAAAAAAAAAAAAAAAAAAAAAAAAAAAAAAAAAAAAAAAAAAAAAAAAAAAAAAAAAAAAAAAAAAAAAAAAATTTGTTAGAATAATCAATTAATAAAAATCCTAAATGGCGTTTAAGCCAAATTTTTTATAGAAAGGTCCACATTATTTGAAGTGAACAAGTCAAAATTAGGGGGGGGGGGGGGTTGTGTTTTACCACAACACGATCCAACTTCTTCCATTATTCATTGAACACTCCCATTGGTTTAGTACCTAGGTCTACAACAAAGCACTGATCTTTATTCACCAACAGATCCTCTAGATTAAGTTTCCACAACTCAAAAATTTAACCATTGAATTTATTGATCTCTATTTTTCTACTGCTTGCCATCTTCTTTCACCACCAGAATCAATCACGCAGATTTCCCACTGAACAGGGTCTACCACAGGCCCGAGCAAAACCCCTCAGCAGCAAAGGTGTCCCCTTCAAGCCAAAATACCTCTGATACTAATTGTAGGTTTTAACCTCGTACAAAAATCACCTACATACGAATTATTAAAAATAGAAAATAAACAAAGGCGAGAGCATAATACATAAAATAAATATACACAGAGATTTCCCCCTGGATCCCAAAACTGGGACTACCAAATTGATTTTTCATTATATTCCTTTCAATGTTACAATGCATATATATACATGTCAAAGCATCCATAAATCCCAATCCATTAACCCTGGATTAGAACATAACCATAGTTCCCTTGACCAAATCTACAAAATACAATGGCCCAAAAACCGTTGCGCCTAAAACCATGTGCAAAATCCATACACAAAACCATAGGTAGGTCTACCCACCTAATATAGGGTCCAAAAGAATTTTCTCTAGGGTACTGCCCCAGACCCCGTAAAGGGGGACTACCACCCCCTGAAAGGGGGTGCTCCTCCCTCCTCTAACCCCTTGGTTTAACTACTGGAGCTAGTCGTGGAAATAATATAACATGACTCAACACATAGATCACAATAGGAAAATAGCTCACATGAACCTATGAAAATTCCAACCAAGTCAGGGACTTCCACGTATTACCCGAACATAGATTGGGAAGAACCAATCCCTCTTTCAGCGAATCACCCCTACGCCATATTCCAACCATGAATGTGGGATCATAAGGGTTAAACCAACTAGAGCTTCTAGAGGTCAAACCACCTCAACCCTCAAGCATAGTGATCTCAACTATATGGTCCAGAAATCACTAACATCAACCATAGTGGTCTCTATTCAAGCTATCCAAGATTCCAGGAACTAGTAACTCAACCCATAGCCTCTAGGGAACCCAAGTTGTTTCAAGGCGCTAGTGAATTTGTTCCAACCTGCAACCATAGGAAACCATATAACCAATAAGAAAACAAAATGGGGAACCCACTACATCATCGCTATCTACAAAATGGCAAGGCCAGGCTGAAACCACTGCCAATCCAGGAAAATATCCATGCCAATGACAACTCCTAACCAAGGAACCACGTACATATACCATGCATCCAAAAACCAGCAAGGATATCACACATGCAACCTGATACCTGCAATGTAATCCTCTTGTAGTCGTCGATCCAACTAATTCCTTGCACTCCCTTAATTTGTTTTGCTTTCTTTCTCCAAATCCAAGTGAATACTAGAGTGATCTAAGAATGCTCAAAGTGTGCAATAGTGTATGAGAGAGAGAATGAAAGGAGAGAGCCAAAATTGAATTGACAAAAGCTAGAACTAACTCTCTAATGCCTTTTTACTATTGATGTCTCCTTTTTCTTCATTTTCCTTCTTTTTTCTTATAATTTCCCTTTCATGCAAATTTGTGTCTCTTCATCTTTCTTTTCTCCTATTTTCCTTTATTTTCATAATTAAATGTCATTTATGGCCTCTTTGTCTTTTCCATTACTTTTTCCAATTTCCATAGCCATTATTAAACCACAAGTGATGCCCACTATAATAGTTTCCCACATTTTAGCTTGGAATATGTGTCCCATGACCTTGGTCTTATTTTTTTCACATAGAAAATCAACTAAGGGTTGTTACACTTCGCTTGTCAGTGCTTTCTTTTCCTCTATTTTCTTCCAACCAAATAAACCAAACTCTTTTCTGGAACATACTACCTATTCTATGCAACCATATTTTGATCAAAATTGACCTCAGAAAAATGAAGGACCCAACACAATATTGGGGTTCATAGTTATGAATAAAGGAAATTCAGGGTTCAGGCTTATTGGAGTGAAAGCGTAGAACACAAACCTTTTATAAATTTTGACTTTTCCCCAGCTTCACATGATATAAAATTGTTCATCATTATTTTTTCGTCTATCAAAATTTGGTCTTTAACTTGAAAATTTTGTTGTTACCAAGCTTCTAACATTCTAATCAAATGCATATCAGCCAACAGAAATATGTCAGTTGTTGGAGAGCTTAACACAACTTTTCCCATTTACTATCATTCATCTATTAGACATTACCTATCGATATAATCGGGTTATGAAATTTGATATCCTGATATCTATCGAGACTTATGATTAGTTATCGAAGTCTATCAATTGTTGTAGACAGAAGTCCTTGTTATCACATGTTTTTGAATTCACAAGTTAAATGTTATCGGATTAGGCTTGAGTTATTGGGTTATATTGCTATGCGAGAAGTACTTGGTGATCCAAGGTTTTGGGGTGAGGTTGAATGA
Organism: Pinus taeda; assembly: GCA_000404065.3. Classification (NCBI taxonomy): domain Eukaryota; kingdom Viridiplantae; phylum Streptophyta; class Pinopsida; order Pinales; family Pinaceae; genus Pinus; species Pinus taeda. The sequence continues at coordinate 85,082 of APFE030739607.1, read as the reverse complement.
TATATCGAAGCACTAACCCCTTGATAAAATTGGATTTTGAACCTATCATGATCCAATGATCAAAAATATGCTCAAAAATGAAAATGTTCAAAATATTCTGAAACCAATTCCAAATCGTAGAGCTCGTCATTCTGATTCCAATGATGCTTGAATTTCCTCAATCCAACTCCATATGAGGAAGTTATCACGTTCTTAAGTTTTTGCCAAATAACAAAAAAAAGTCGAAGTTGCAGGGTTGATTGTGTAGTGCATATGCTGATGTGGAAATTTGCATGCTAATGTGGTGTGATGTCATCCAATGACTGGGAAATATGAATGTTTGAAAGGGGCCAATCAGGAGCCAACATTTGGGCAAGTCATATGAGGACGTGGCACATTGTGATTTTATTGTTGGTTTGTGAGATGGGCCAATCATAGAGTGACATGTGGCCCCATCCCAGGGCACCACATGGCACTCTGGATGGTGAAAAAATTTGGTTAACCAACCAGTTGAGCCTTCAAAAGAATAAAACACGCAATATTTTAACCAACATACCAACATCCAACCATTACGCCAAACATGTTGCTTGTTAAACCATAGTCTACTGATTATATTTATTTACCATCGGCTGAGAGGTTTGGGGTAGTGGATGGGTCGATTGGCTAGCCCGACTGGACCGACCCATAGTTTTATTATGCCATGTGACCAACAATAAAGTGCGTGGGGTCCAGGGCACATGACACACCGCCCTCACCCAAGGCTTGTGGCCATGTGGCAATAGGGAACTAGGAACGGAGGCAACAGGCAGGGGATACAACCCATTTAACAAAAAAAAATATTATATATAAAATAAACCACATAGCAAACACCAATAGGTGCAGATCAAATCCCCAACCTACAGGGAACTAATCAAAGCACCTGACCAATAGACTAGAGGCCAAGTTGTTTCCAAATTTGTAGAGCCGAGAGCTAATATGTGGACGCTGCATACCAGCTTGGAAAAAGGGGTGTATCTTGCTCGTTTTTAAGCGTTTTTGAGCTCAAGAAGAGCCTAGATGAGGGTTTTTTAGTATTCTAGACACAATGGCAATGTTATTTTTACATATTAAAGCTTGTATGTTGATGTATTAAGCATTTGAGCATATCATAAAGTTGCCCCCACTCGAATTTGTACCTAGAGACATAGCCGAAGATGGGTGAACTCCGTTATCAATTTTCTTGTGTTTGATGCTCCATTTTCATCCTCTCTTGATTGTTAAAAATTCTGCAAATTAACTTAAGTTTTTGTACTTTTGCAATCACGATCCATTGTGTAAAATACATAAACTAGCTTGCAAATTGTTTAATGAAACCTTCACTTTTCATTTTTAGATTAGTTTGGTATCATAGCATGGTTTTTGTGAAGGTTTGACAAAATTTGCAAGGTTTTTGAATGCTTACAAGGTCTAGATTCCGAAGAGGAGAAGGAGCACTTGAAGAACCTAACCCTCAAGTTGGCTCAAGAATACCACATAATCTACAACTTATGGCACATGAAGAAGGTAAAGGATAAGAATTGATGTCTGAGGATGAGATAGCTTTCAGAAAAGTTTTCTTTGATATGACTGAGATGGTGAAAGTGATGTATAATGAAAGAACAACACATTTGCAAGGAGAAAGTTCGAATCAACCAAAAGGTGATGGTGGTAATGGGAGCAAGCCTCCACCTCCTCCTCCTCCTTCAACTCCATCTTCACCTCCTTCTTCACCCCTTCTCCACATATACCAGCATCTCCAAGAGGCCATGCTAAGTCTCATTTGCTTAAGCTTAATGTCAAGTTTGAATTGCCAATGTATAATTGAGTAGTAAATGCTGAAAAGTTGGATAATTAGGTTCATTAAATTGAATTTTATTACAAGACTCAAAAGATTGATGACGATGTCACAAAGATCCAACTTGCTTCTCTTCATTTGGAAGGTGCAACTCTCATTTGGTAGGAGGCCATAACTCTGTGGTTTCTTGACTAAACACCTGAACCTCAAATTGATCAATGCCCTGCTCAGTTTCTTACATTTTCCCTTCAATTTTATGTTCTTCTTCTGCCAGAGTCCTAAGTGAAGCATGGTATTGTCATGGACCATTTTGTCCACCTTGCTTTGTTCTTTCAATGCTTCGTTTTCTTGTTTAATATGCCGGTTCAGGACTTCTAGTTCAAACATATCCTGTTTTAAAGATTAGACCTGTTCATTAAGAGGCAATATAGTGCTTGGACCTGCAACTGATTGCTCCAAGGCCTCCAAATAATTGTATACCTCCTGCTGGTCAGGGTCAATTTCAGGTGTTCTTCTTGGGCTATGTTCAAAATCAAATTTTGTTTGAGGTTCTGTCTGAAAGGGAATCTCTTCGCGTGGAGGAGTGGACTCAAGGTCAAGATGAGCTGGAGCCTTTTCAAGTGTACCTTCTCCCAAATCAATGAAATGTGATTGTTTTTCTTTAGTCACACTCATTCTTTCTTTAAGTCTACTACTTCTTCTCACTTGTACACTAGTGCTCGTTTGTTGGGCACTCTGTTTTTCTTTCTGTTTCTTCTTTGAGAGGGCAGCAGCTTGAAGTTGTGCTAGTCTATCAGCCAAGGTTTGGGAGTCTTCTTCTACTGAAGGTTCAGGTGATGGATATGATTTTTGAACAATTGTTTTCCCTTTATCCTTTTTCTGTTTCTTGGTTTTATCTCTCTCTTCCTCTTCTTCTTGAGTGGTTTCCTGAGTTTCTACAATAGGAGGATTTTGGGCTGCAACATCTTTTTTCGTTCTCCTACTTCTTTTTGGGATTCTAGGAGAACTGCTAGCGGAGGCTTCAGTTACTTCTTGGAAATGATTCCTGACTAAAAATTTTTCCCATGTATCATTATTATTTTTCAATTGATCTTCTATGAGAATTTTAATGAACCTGTGATGATACAAGTGGGGTTCAATATGTCCTACATTCTTTTGGACAGTGGAACTCATTTTCCTTAGGCTTGCTAACAGAAAGTAGGGTAAATTGATGGCATGGCCTTCCATGAAGTTCATCATAATTCTTGCATGGTACATATACATGGTGCCAAAGCGGCCCTCACATGTAATAAACTTTTGAACAAGTAATAACAATGCAGTCCATTCTTCCTTAATTACATGTACAGGAATCCCTTTAGTGAATATTGAAGTGTCCATACCTAGGTTCTTGAGCATGTTCTTCCATCCCTGATCTTCCAGCCCTCTGTTCTTAAACCATCTCTCTCCCACCTGAGGTAGACTGGTTGTTGTTGCTATGGTGTTCTTGGTTATTGTGAATTTCAGGTCCCCTACTTCCACGGTGTGCCCATTGAAGGATCGAGCAAATGCTTTCGTTACCTCCTTATCATACCCTCTAAATTTTTGAATAAAATTCAACCATTTTGCTTTCTTTAATGCTTCCTTTGTCTGTGGATACCCTTCTAAATACTTTGAACCTTCAGGTTCAACTCTAAGCAGCTTCCCCATCTTCGGCTCTCAACTTCGGCTGAAGCTTTGACTGTGTATGGATACTCAAGGAGGATGCTCACGAGAAAAACAGGTGGATTACGGCTGTAAGTGGAGTAGCCGTAACGTAATGCAAGGTGTATTGTAGAACTGCAATCGGGATTTGAAACAGAGCTGTGGAGTTTGCAGCGGAAATGGAAGTGGAAATGGTGTGAGTATGAGGGAGTAGAAGATAAACACAAGAAATGAGTTCAATTCGTGTGGAAATGAAGTGATAAGTGGATGGAATAACGACTGAATCCTTTAGAGCCGGGTGGCTTACGCACACGTCTCAGTATTGGCTGTGGAAATCATGGTGGATAAGAGACGTAGTATAATAGGTCACTTTTTCGTATGGCCAATAAATGAAAGCGCAGTCCCATTTCGAGTTTGAATTAAGAGTGATTATGGGACCGTTAGAAGGGTATGAGGTGGATGAAGTATT
>APFE030739607.1:28400-72032 GCA_000404065.3 Pinus taeda | reverse complement strand
GTCGTTGTGGGCATTCAATCCGCTGTTGGATTCATGTTTCCCACTATCTTCGTGGCTGAGGAAGATGCCACCTGTTCTCCACGTGCTCTAAAACAGAACACGCAGAGCCGTGTCACCGCCAATGACTTCTGTTGACCGTAGTTGCCTCCTCGTTGACCACAGGCTTTGATGACTAGTTTGGGTGAGCTGGAAGGACACACACCATGTCCTTGGTCCCACGAACTTGCCCATGTGGCTCTTCTTCCTGGAGGACACCTGGAACATATCACTTAATAAAATAGCTGCGGAATCCGGGGTTGGCTGCGGAAACCCTGTGTGAGCCGCGGAAACGCAACACTTTGAACCAAAATTCTAAACCAAACACAGTCATTAGCATAATTAGCAAACCATGTAAAAGGTCCTAAAATACAATGATTTGAGCAATTTGATGGAGGGAATGAGTGGAAAAAGAAGGAAATGAATAGGAAAAGGAGGCTGAGAGGATGTATAAAGAAGTGTAGGTTTGAGGCTCAACAGTACCTGTGGTTGTAATGGCATCTCATTTGAGAGGGTAGGTTTCCCTACTCTTTGGCAGCTGTCAGACCTTTTGACATATTTTTTTGCATCTTTGAAGAGGGACGACCAATAATATCCTAAAAAAAGGATTTTATAGGCTGTTTTTTTGTCAGCAAAGTGCCTACCGCACAGTTCATCATGACATGTTTTGAGAATATCAGGAATTTTATCTTCCTTGACACATCTTCTGATCACAAGATCTGGCCCTGTTTTAAATAATTGATTAGAAATCCATGAATATTTTGAACTCTCCTGAATAATCTTTCTTCTTTCACTAGGAAATAAATGCGGAGGTAGTTTCCCTGTAACCAAATAGTTTTTTATATCTGCATACCAAGGAGTCTTAGTAGTTACTGCAAATAAATATTCATTAGGAAACTTGTCCTCTACAGGAGAATCCTCTTTAGTATTCTGAATCCTAGACAAGAAATCAGCTACTGTGTTTTGTTTCCTTGGTCTATCTAACACAATAATATTGAATTCCTGTAAAAGTAGGAGCCACCTTGTAACTATGCCATTAGTAATGGGTTTGTTCATTAGATATCTAATTGCAGAATGATCAGTATGAATAAAAGTTTCATAGCCTGTTATATAATGTCTGAACTTATTGATTGCATGAACAACAACTAAAAACTCGTTTTTAGTCACAATATAGTTCAACTCAATGGGAGTTAAATTTTTACTGGTATAGTAAATGGCATAAGGAACTAAATATTTTTGTCCCAACACAACCCCTAGAGTTGTATCTGAAGAATCTATAGAAATATGGAAAGGAAGTTTCCAATTTGGTCCTCTCAAGATAGGTGCTTCAGATATTCTTGTTTTCAAAGCTTCAAATGCTGATTGGCAATCAGGACTCCATTTGAATTCACAGTCTTTTGTAAGTAGTTTAAAGAGTGGAGATGCTATTTTGGTGAAGTTTTATATAAATCTTCTATAATATCCAGTAAATCCCAGAAAAATTTTGACATCTTTTTGAAAATTTGGAATAGGTAAATTGGAGATGACTTCAACTTTTGATCTATCAACTTTAATCCCATCCCCTGAAATATGATGTCCTAAAACAATACCTTCAGTAAACATCATAAAGCATTTTTCATGGCTTAATGAAAGGTTTGTTTCTTTACATCTTATAAGGACTTTTTCCAAATTTTCTAATCCCTCTTCAAATGAATTACCATAAACTGTAAAATCATCCATATATACCTCTACACAATCATGGATTAGATCAGGAAAAATTCATAGTACTGCTCTTTGGAATGTTGCGGGTGCATTACATAATCCAAAAGGAAGCACTCGATAAGAAAAAATTCCCCATGGACAGGTAAATGTGGTCTTATCTTGTTCCTCAGGTGCTACCCGAATTTGATTATAACCACTAAAACCATCCAGAAATGAAAAGTACTTTTTGCCTGCTAATGTATCTAATACTTGATCGATAAAGAGAAAAGGAAAGTGATCCTTCAAAGTTTCTTTATTCAATTCCTTGTAATCAATGCACACCCTTCATTGACCATTATTTTTGGGTACTATAACTAAGGGAGAAACCCATCGGCTATCTGAAATTGGGTAAATGAAGTTTACATTGAGTAGTTTTTGGAGCTCTTCTTTCACAATCTCCCTAAGATTTGGATTCATCCTTCTCTGAGGTTGTCTGATTGGTTTACTATTTTCCTCGATATAGATATGATGGATGCAAGTCTTAGGGTCAATACCTTTCATATCAGTATACTCCCATGCAAATGCAGTAGAATGTTTTTGCAAGATTCTAGTTAGCTCTTCCTGTTGTAACTTTTCCAAATTTTTGTTGATATTCAATGTTTTACCTGGAAAAATTTCAACTGTAGAACTACCAAACTCTTCCATAGAGTAAAGAGACATTTGCCTTGATGACAAATATTCAATATCAAAATCTAACTGAAATTGTGTGTGGTCATATTCTGAAGATGCTTCAAAATTTTCTAATGTGTTCAAAATTTGACTATCTTCACTAAATTTAGAGATAGTAAAGACAGGTTGTATAATATCTTCATCATTGGCCCATTCATTGTCTCATACTTCTGTAATTGCTTTTTCTGGAGGATACAAATTGAATTTCTTTGTTGAACTACCATCAGAAATGTACATATCCCCATATCTACAACTAATGAAAGCATCAACTGTGGCTAGCCAAGGTCTTCCTAAGATGAGTGGGTGCCCTCCTAGATTACTATTGGGAGTCAAAATCATGAAATCTACTGGATATTCCCAAGAATTTAAGGAGACTGAAATATCTTCTAACACACCATCTGGTTTGATTATTGATCTATCTGCAAGTTGCAGTAAGGTGGGTGTAAAAAGAAGATTAGGAGGTTTAAGTTGTTCCATAGTCTGTCTACTCATAATGTTTATAGCAACCCCTAAGTCAATCAAAGTACTTGGAATTTCTATCCCATTTATGTGTGTCTTGACAATTGGACTACCGAGATCCACATATTTCTGCATGGTAATCTTTCCCATCATGATATCTGCAATTTTTCCTACCAGGTGGATTCTTTTTGTATCTCTTGGTTTCCTAGCTGGTCTTTTGAAACTCAACTCCTTTATTGTTTTTGCTAGAATAGGAATCTCTCTAATGGCTTGTAGCAAGGGAATCTTGATACAAACATTCTTTAATTCATCTAGAAAATCATAGTCAAGCAACAAGATTTGTTTTTCCACCCCTTTGTCAATTTGTAATCTTTTAGGGAAAGGAGGCGTGGATAAAGATGCAGGTTGCTCAACTATAGGAGTTGTGGGGATTGACTCTTTTTGTTTTTCTTCTTGAATGATTGGGTTTTGAAGGGATGCTTCCTCAAAACCTTTATTGACTTTAAAAGAGTCCTCCTCAGAGGCATCTTGCTCTTGAACATCTATAGAAGGTTTTTATTTTTCTAAAACTCTACCCAAAATGAGTTGAACATCATTAAGACGAACAATCATATAGGTAGGAAATTGTTGTCCTTGTACCATGTAAGCATTCTAAGGATTTTTGTTGTTGGGATTTGGTAATGGCTGGCTGGTAGTTGATTTGTCTTTTGTAGAAATGGAAGCAAGAGTTGAGAATTTGGATTTTGTTGAGAAGGTTGTTGTTGTGGAAATGGCAATGAAAGTTGTGGGTTTTGATTTGGAAGTTGTGGATTTTGTTGTTGATTTTGAAAAGATGGAGGATATTGATAAAATTGAGCAAATCTCCCATAAGGATTTTGTACCCTTTGTGCCCATGATTGGTACAGATTTTGAGGTTGGGGCCAAGGTTGGGGCCAAGGTTGTTGCCAAGAATTCCAAATTGGCGGGAGCTGAAAATTCATAGGATTTTTAAATCCTTGATTTTGTTGCCCTTGCCAAGGTCTTCTTGAAACAAAACAAAGGGTTTATACTGAATTTGGATCTTCCTGAAAGACAACTTTGAGCCCAGGAATTGAAGGACAATCCTTGGTCTCATGACTTTCTGAGAAAATCATACATGTTTCTACAACTTTTGCATCCAAGGGGCATTCCCTTAGAGCATGTTTCTTTCTACATTTTGGGCAAAAGATGGCCAAGGCATCAGCTTCTGCTTTTTGCTTGTTTTGAATTTTAAGGGTGTCTAGTTGTTCACTAAGGCTCCCTAGAATATCAGTTTTGAACTCATCAAGCATATTGCCAATCTCTGCCCTACTTACTGATCCAGTTGCAGATTTGTTTGTTGTAATAAGAGAAGGATCTCTAGGCCCTTTTCCAGTTTTAGATTTTCCCCTTGAGAGATGGACACATAGTTCTGTTATTTCACGTAGTGGAAGTTGAGAAATGTCTCCCTTCCCCATCATGTTTAAAATATCTATCCATTCATCTCTAATGGATTTCAATAGAAGGGCTGTCAAGGTTTCCTCGTTTAAATTACTCATTTTCACTTTCTGTATTGAAATCTTTCAAGTAAATCCTCCAAGTTCTCATCTTCTTTTTGTATCATTTTGAATACCTCATCCTTATGATTAGTGGGCATACAATAATCTAGATATCTATCCAAAAATGTTTGCTTCATTTCATTCCAAGTTCTAATAGATTGAGTGACTAATCCCATGAACCATTTCAAAGCAGCTCCTTTCAATGTTGAAGGAAACAGTTTGAGTTTTTGAGAGTCTTCCATATAGTCATATCTTTGGCACAAGACTTCAAACTCAAATAGAAATGTTTTATGATCCTCACTTCGTAACCCATAAAAGTTTGGGAGGATAGATGGTGAAATGTTTTTCATTGTTGTATGGGTTTCCTCATCGGCTATAGGGAATCCAAATGAGTTATCTCCTTCCCTATTTCCCCCATTATTACCTCTACCTCCTCCATTTTTACCTCCATTGTTTCCTCTACCACCACCTCCATTATTTCCTCTAACTCTACCTCTATCCCCTCCTCCAAATAGAGAATATTCCCCATCTATTACTTCTTCTGCCATAATAGTTTCCTCAGAGTCCTCTGGTTATTCTATTAATGGCTTATGAGAGAGAGTCTCTTCCTTTCCTTCTTCTCCAGGTGATTCTACTTCTTCAACTACAATATGTTCCCCTATAGAAGTGAAGAAAGATTCTTCTCCTAAATTAGATTTAGTAGATAGTGTGGGAAAATCTTCTAATTGAGTTGTTGCCCCTTGAATTCCAGGAATCCTAAGGCTGGGAGCATGAGTCTAAGATGGAGATGTATCTTGTCTATGCCTTGAAGTAGTTGGAGTTGTGAAAATCGAACTTTTGGCCCTAGCTATAAACCTTCCCCTAGAATCTCTTGCTCTATGCATGTCATTTTTTTATTATTATTTTTTTTAGTCGGGCTAATAATTCTCTTTCTGATCTTCTAGACCACGCTAGGTGCAAGAAGAGAGCATACTCAAGAAATTATTGAACTAATAACTCTCTTTTCTGATTCTCCAGATCACACTAGGTGCAGGAGAAGAGCATACTTAAGAAGTTATCAATCTTTCCTTTCTCTTTTTCTTAATGTAAGAGATCGACTACCTAGTTACACTTCCCCAGCAACGGCGCAAAAATGTTTAGTCAATTTAGTATGTCCTAAATTGCTAAATTAATTATCAATCTGGGAGTTGTAAACTGATGAAGTGTGGCGCACTATATGTGCAAGACAACCTCTTTCTTACTTGTTATTATTTTCAATTTTTATTTTGTTTTGGGTTTTTGTCTTTGTTTGTCTCCTAATGCAAATGGAAATCCTATCCCTAAGTTTTAAGAATACTAGAGGGCAAGTATGGATATAGATTTAAGACAAGGTTTTATGTCCCTTATGATAACTTCTAGAACTCAACACTTCAAAGGATCTCAAAACATGCTATAGATAAAATTAGTACTTGAGAAGGAATGTAAATATGCAACTATTTAAATCAAACAAATGATGAAATACTGATCATGAAATCACTATCTCCGCTTCTCGTCTAAATACAAAAATAAAATCTAAACTATTGCACTCAAACAAACCAAAAATTGCAGACTCATGAAAGTAAGATCAATTGACTTCACTTATAATCCGATAGCTCGCCAAGTAGCTTTTCGGGGTTAAGCCATGGCTTCAGAGATAACGTCAAATAACATGAAGAATTGATATCTAAATTACCTACTTGCACATGAAAGTAAAATCAAGTCACTTCACTTATAATCTGATAGCTCTCCAAGTAGCTTTTCGGGGTTAGGCCATGGCTTCAGAGATAACGTCAAATAACATGAAGAACTTGATATCTAATTGCAAAAGCGAAAGTAAAACCAAATCACTTCACTTATAATCCGATAACTCACCAAGTAGATTTTTGGGGTTAAGCCATGGCTTCGGAGATAACATCAAATAACTTGAAGAATTTGATATCTAAACTACCTACTTGCAGAAATGAAAGTAAAATCAAATCACTTCACTTATAATCTGATAGCTCGCCAAGTAGCTTTTCGGGGTTAAGCCATGGCTCTGGAGAGAACGTCAAATAACATAAAGAATTTGATATCTAAACTAGATAACAACAACAAATAAATAAGACTGAAATTAAATCATAACTGAAACTGAAAAGCAAAAAAAAAACAAAGTCAGCAGAGAGGCCAATCTCATGTCACTATTTGATGAAAAAATTATATGAAAAAGCTCGAGCATGACCTATCCTAAAACACACTGATCAGTGTTAGCAAAAGTATGCAATGCTGGAAAACCATGTACATGAATGAAAGATTAACACCATGAATGAATTACGAAACATATACAGCTAAACAAGCTATGGAATATATACAATGGAAATAAGAAAACAATGCATGAAAACTTTATAGAAATAAAAAACAAAACCTCAGCCTGCAAGGGCCCTCTGCACGAGCTTTGGTCGATACGCTGTCAATCCAAAATTATGCTCAAACAGTCATAAGAAACAAAGTCTTTATATTGCAAAACAGAGGAAATGCCTTCTCGTTACAATAGTAGGACTAATGCTACAACAACAACATAAAAACTAACAACAAGACTAACTATTTGCATTTGCAAAACGCGTTATTTATAGAGGAAATTGTATCACTGTTTCTCCGTGAGGAATCTTCAACAGAGGACACATAAAAAGATAGAACCCGTGAGCTTAGTGTCTTGGTTGCCATGATAATTCAATCTACAAAAGATGGATGTTGGATTTGCATCATGGAGACGGTCTGCAGCTTTTAAGAGGGATCCACGGATCTAGGAACGGTCTCGAACCTTTTACGTGCTAGAAACAGAGACCTATTTGCTGTAGGACTCCTTGTTTAACCATCCTTTCACCAAGGCTTTCCTTTACGAATTTGACTGATTTAGATAGGACCTTGTCCATGTCCAAATCATTCATGAACTACCCACGTGCCTCGTTTTACTTGCCAACACCTGTAACCTATAGATCAATAAAAATAGCTGCGGAATCGCGAGTCAGCTGTGGAAAGTGGCTGCATTCCGCAATTGATGAGCAAAATCTAAGTCAAATAACAAACAGAAAAATATAGCTAGAAAACAACTTAAATGCACTCTTAGAATCAATATGTAATGATCTTTGATAGCTTATGAGGCGCTGGTGTGGGAAAAAGGTCTAGGAAAGTATGTAGAAGAGAAGCAGTTTTAGGGCTCAACACTAAGCACCCATAGCCAGAACAACCTCCAAAATTTTACATGGCTTCGTACCTCCTAGATGTTGTCTAGGCAAGATTCCAATTTGAGGGCTGGATCTATAACTTGGATACATCAACAACTTACCTCGTGCACCGCCACTATAAAGTTTTCTGGGACACTTCCTACAGAGGTATATTATATGTGATTTCAGAATCTTTTATCGCCCCGCTATACCAATTGCTATTTGGTGAGGAACCACCAGGCATGTCAAGGAGGGCTATGGAGACAATGATCAAGGTGGCACATTGGTTCCCCGTCCAAGAGGGAACGTTCATTAGAGTGTTCAATACCCATAAAGCCCCCATGCCCTACCTAGGTTCGTAATGGACAGGACACTCCTGTGAGAAGTCTACTACCAAATGACACAGGGCTTTTCAAAGGTATTTAACAAAGGAAAGAAGAAACCATGACTTGCCCTCCCTCTCACCATCATAGCATATGTAGTGGAAAAATTCAAAGAAGCGGAAGCAGAGGCTAAAGAATTAAAGGGAAGCCATTTCGTAAGTCTTAAATATCGGACATATGATCCTGAGAGTGTCATGGCCACCCACTGCAAGAAAGCAAAGTTCAACAGGTCATATTTGCACAAAAAACAAGATCATGAAGATGGGGTGAAGAATTGGTATAACACCACGAGGGAACTTAGTTCAAGTGAGCAGCAAGCCAGAGATGAGGAGCTCCTTAAGGATTCCTAGGAAAATATTAATCTCAAAGAAAGAGCCTCCACCATTAAGAAAAAATAGCAGGAGACACAGAGCACCATCGGGGGATTCGACAAGCAAAAGGAGAAAGACCACCCATTCTTCACATAGATGTTTCAGAAACAAACGTCCTGCAAAAACAAAGATTCATCTTGGATGGATCACTTCTCGGCAATGGGCATCAACAGCCAAGAAGATATTCCAATCACATGATAGAACTTGTTCCAAAGTATTGAACAGTCTTGCAGTTGAGTTTTTTCCGTCATCTCACCTTGTATCTGACTAGGGGGAAATGATGGTCATCTACAAGCTTCAAAGTCACATCAAGCGAGCCTGAGCCACAACCTGCCATACCAGATTCAGAGTTGTAGCCAGAAACAAAGATGCCCCTGAGCATGCATTCAGCTGGTAATCTGGGACACTTCCTCTAGCAAAAGACTTCAGCTTCTTGCCAGTTTCAGAAGAATTCCAGGAACAAAATTGAGAACACTTCCTCTAGCAGAAGACTCCAGCTTCTTGCCAGTTTTGGAAGAGTTCCAGGAATTACATTAAGCATTCCAGAGTTGTGGTCATCCTTAAACCATCACAGTTGAGACTTCCTTCAGGTTGAAGTTCCCCTTTTATTGCGAGTGAGACTCCCTTTATATGTGAAGGAGTTCCTCTTCAAATCAATAGGAGCACTTCATCTGCAGACAGCTTCAACTTCTTGCCAGTTTGGAGAGTTCGGGAACGCACTAACCCGTTCTAGTGTTGGTGGTCATCCTTAACACTGCCCTTATACAACATATTCAGAGAGCACATATTAGCCTAGTGCTGCATGCATTTTTTGTACATTTTGTAATACAACTCTCTTTTTGGACTGATACATAACCCTTCGGATTAAGGGGGGGAATGTTGGACACCTAATCCTCAATGGGTTAGTGTGGAAGCCGAATAGACAAAAGGAGTCTAAGAGACCTTGGGATGTGGGACCCAACGGTCACAACATGTACTATAAATGTAAATCATTTGTTAATATAAAATTGCACTCTCATGTTTTATCCTTCATATTCTATTGCTGCGCATGTGTGTTTAACAAAATCAAAATGTCATTTCTGGCATTTAAAACAAATCCAATCAAATACAATTAATTAATTGAAAATGAAACTTCAGCTTTCTATTGATGCATATTATGATTTTAACTGGCCAAAATTATTATTGATGAATGAATCAACAATTAGAAGAGGCTTGGGCAAATGAAAATTAGGAAAATGAAACTCAGAAAATTGATTTTGTTTAAAAAATTGGAGCTTGATCTTCTACCTATTTTTTGACCCAATAAATGACTAAATCTGTTAGTGAAACCTACCCAGAAATGTTCTCCTTAAGTTTATCTTTCCAATGAGCCGTCCTATGTCTCATTTGGCTAAGGAAAACTCAATCTATGAGCCTCCAAAGTTGATGAGTCAACTCTGACATAATTCTACAAATTCTATTACTAGACTAGAAATCAGAATTTTAATTAAAAAATCTAATCCTAAATTAAACTCTAATTATCTAATAATTAATTATAGTTTAATGGTTAATCATAAACTAAACTACTTATTTCTTAATCTAACTAACTAAAATAATTAACCTATTATAAACTAATTTAGTTTAATAATTAAATTTAATTAAAATTTAAATTAATTAACTTATATTTTATATATTAATTAATTTAAAATAAATATTAAATATTAATTTTTATTTCAAACATTAATATTTCCATTTCACTCATAAACGTAAGAATGAAGTTTTTGAAGTTAAAAAAGTCGAATCACAAGTTGTTATGAGACCTTATGCCTTGACGTGGGGGACGGGGTCTTATGCCCTTATGATTTATTGAGAGATCGGAGATCGGGAGGGTGTCGTGGTTTTTTTTCTTTTTAATAATCTCCGAAGATCTTTCGAATGCGTAATAGTTTTTAAAATTATATATATAATAATATATTATATATATATAATATTATTTAATTATTTTTTGGTTTAATTTTATTGAGGTTTAGTTAAGTTATGAAATTATTTAAAGTATAATTTATCTATCTAAATTATAGCTATTTTGACATTTTGGATTTTCGAAATTGTTAATTTATTTGAAAATAGAAAATTAGAATAAATTACTAAAATCTCAATGCTTTATGATTTGGTTGGGTTATGTATAAGTGAAAATGAAAAAATGTTAGTAATAACTAACTAGAGGTTAATATTTAAAATAAACGCATTATTGAATTAATTTAATTACAAAAAACTGAATATTATACATTTTACACATTTTAAACCCAAGTGACATAAATGATTAGACTTCAAAGGAGTGCCATTTATAAACCAGTTGACCAAATGAGGCGAAACAAGTATCAATGGAAAGCTTATAAAAATTGATTTTAACAAAGCAATTAAAAACGAAAGTCTGAAAAAAAAAAAAAAAAAAAAAAAAAAAAAAAAAAAAAAAAAAAAAAAAAAAAAAAAAAAAAAAATCAACTTAAATAAAAATCCTAAATGACGTTAAGCCAATTTATAGAGGGATCCAATTATTGAAGTGACAAGTCAAAAATGGGGGGGGGGGGGGGGTTTGTGTTTTACACAAACGATCCAACTTCTTCCATTACTCATTGAACACTCTCGTTGGTTTAGTACCTAGGTCTACAACAAAGCACTGATCTTTATTCACCAACAGATCATCCAGATTAAGTTTCCACAACTCAAAAATTTAACCATTGAATTTATAGATCTCTATTTTTCTACTGCTTGCCATCTTCTTTCACCACCAGAATCAATCACGCAGATCTCCCACTGAACAGGGTCTACCACAGGCTCGAGCAAAACCCCTCAGCAGCAAAGGTGTCCCCTTCAAGCCAAAATACCTCTGATACTAATTGTAGGTTTTAACCTCGTACAGAAATCACCTACATACGAATTATTAAAAATAGAAAATAAACAAAGGCGAGAGCATAATACATCAAATAAATATACACAGATTTCCCCCTGGATCCCAAAACTGGGACTACCAGATTGATTTTTCATTATATTCCTTTCAATGTTACAATGCATATATATACATGTCAAAGCATCCATAAATCCCAATCCATTAATCCTAGATTAGAACATAACCATAGTTCCCTTGACCAAATCTATAAAATACCATGGCCCAAAAACCGTCACGCCTAAAACCATGTGCAAAATCCATACACAAAACCATAGGTAGGTTTTCCCACCTAATATAGGGTCCAAAAGAATTTTCTCTAGGGTACTGCCCCAGACCCCGTAAAGGGGGACTATCACCCCCCAAAAGGGGGGGCTGCTCCCTCCTCTAACCCCTTGGTTTAACTACTGGAGCTAGTCGTGGAAATAATATAACACGACTCAACACATAGATCACAATAGGAAAATAGCTCACATGAACCTATGAAAATTCCAACCAAGTCAGGGACTTCCACGTACTACCCGAACACAGATTGGGAAGAACCAATCCCTCTTTCAGCTAATCACCCCTACGCCATATTCCAACCATGAATGTGGGATCATAAGGGTTAAACCAACTAGAGCTTCTAGAGGTCAAACCATCTCAACCCTCAAGCATAGTGATCTCAACTATATGGTCTAGAAATCACTAACATCAACCATATTGGTCTCTATTCAAGCTATCCAAGATTCCAGGAACTAGTAACTCAACCCATAGCCTCTGGGGAACCCAAGTTGTTTCAAGGCTCTAGTGAATTTGTTCCAACCCGCAACCATAGGAAACCATAGAACCAATAAGAAAACAAAAAGGGGAACCCACTACATCATCGCTATCTACGAAATGGCAAGGCCAGGCTGAAACCACTGTCAATCCAGGAAAATATCCATGCCAATGACAACTCCTAACCAAGGAACCACGTACATATACCATGCATCCAAAAACCAGCAAGGATATCACACATGCAACCTGATACCTGCAATGTAATCCTCTTGTAGTCGTCGATCCAACTGTTTCCTTGCACTCCCTTAATTTGTTTTGCTTTCTTTCTCCAAATCCAAGTGAATACTAGAGTGATCTAAGAATGCTCAAAGTGTGCAATAGTGTATGAGAGAGAGAATGAAAGGAGAGAGCCAAAATTGAACTGACAAAAGCTAGAACTAACTCTCTAATGCCTTTTTACTATTGATGTCTCCTTTTTCTTCATTTTCCTTCTTTTTTCCTATACTTTCCCTTTCATGCAAATTTGTGTCTCTTCATCTTTCTTTTCTCCTATTTTTTTTTTTTTTTTTTTCATAATTAAATGTCGTTTATGGCCTCTTTGTCTTTTCCATTACCTTTTCCAATTTCCATAGCCATTATTAAACCACAAGTGATTCCCACTATAATATTTTCCCACATTTTAGCATGGAATATGTGTCCCATGACTTTGGTCTTATTTTTTTCACATAGAAAATCAACTAAGGGTTGTTACACTTCGCTTGTCAGTGCTTTCTTTTCCTCTGTTTTCTTCCAACCAAATAAACCAAACTCTTTTCTGGAATGTACTACCTATTCTATGCAACCATATTTTGATCAAAATTGACCTCAGAAAAATGAAGGACCCAATGCAATATTGGGGTTCATAGTTATGAATAAAGGAAATTCAGGGTTCAAGCTTATTGGAGTGAAAGCGTAGAACACAAACCTTTTATAAATTTTGACTTTTCCCCAGCTTCACATGATATAAAATTGTTCATCATTATTTTTTCGTCTATCAAAATTTGGTCTTTAACTTGAAAATTTTGTTGTTACCAAGCTTCTAACATTCTAATCAAATGCATATCAGCCAACATAAATATGTCAGTTGTTGGAGAGCTTAACAAAAATTTTCCCATTTACTATCAGTCATCTATCAGACATTACCTATCGATATAATTGGGTTATGAAATTTGATATCCTGATATCTATCGAGACTTATGCTTAGTTATCGAAGTCTATCAATTGTTGTAGACAGAAGTCCTTGTTATCACATGTTTTCAAATTCACAAGTTAAATGTTATCGGATTAGGCTTGAGTTATTGGGTTATATTGCTATACGAGAAGTACTTGGTGATCCAAGGTTTTGGGGTGAGGTTGAATGATATATCGAAGCCCTAACCCCTTGATAAAATTGGATTTTGAACCAATCATGATCCAATGATAAAAAATATGCTAAAAAATGAAAGTGTTCAAAATATTCTGAAACCAATTCCAAATCGTAGAGCTCATCATTCTGATTCCAATGATGCTTGAATTTCCTCAATCCAACTCCATATGAGGAAGTTATCACGTTCTTAAGTTTTTGCCAAATAACAAAAAAAAGTCGAAGTTGCAGGGTTGATTGTGTAGTGCATATGCTGATGTGGAAATTTGCATGCTAATGTGGTGTTGATGTCATGCAATGACTGGGAAATATGAATGTTTGAAAGGGGCCAATCAGGAGCCAACATTGGTCAAGTCATATGAGGACGTGGCACATTGTGATTTTATTGTTGGTTTGTGAGATGGGCCAATCATAGAGTGACACGTGGCCCCATCCCAGGGCACCACATGGCACTCTGGATGGTGCCAAAATTTGGTTAACCAACCAGTTGAGCCTTCACAAGAATAAAACACGCAATATTTTAACCAACATACCAACATCCAACCATTACGCCAAACATGTTGCTTGTTAAACCATAGTCTACTGATTATATTTATTTACCACCAGCTGAGAGGTTTGGGGTAGTGGATGGGTCGATTGGCTAGCCTGACTGGACCGACCCATAGTTTTATTATGCCATGTGACCAACAATCAAGTGCGTGGGGTCCAGGGCACATGACACACCGCCCTCACCCAAGGCTTGTGGCCATGTGGCAATAGGGAACTAGGAATGGAGGCAATAGGCGGGGGATACAACCCATTTAACAAAAAAAAATATTATATATAAAATAAACCACACAGCAAACACCAATAGGTGCAGATCAAATCCTCAACCTGCAGGGAACTAATCAAAGCACCTGACCAATAGACTAGAGGCCAAGTTGTTTCCAAATTTGTAGAGCCGAGAGCTAATATGTGGACGCTGCATACCAGTTTGGAAAAAGGGGTGTATCTTGCTCGTTTGTAAGCCTTTTTGAGCTCAAGAAGAGCCTAGATGAGGGTTTTTTAGTATTCTAGACACAATGGCAATGTTATTTTTACATATTAAAGCTTGTATGTTGATGTATTAAGCATTTGAGCATATCATAAAGTTGCCCCCACTAGAATTTGTACCCAGAGACATAGCCCAAGATGGGTGAACTCCGTTATCAATTTTCTTGTGTTGATGCTCCATTTTCATCCTCTTTTAATTGTTAAAAATTCTGCAAATTAACTTAAGTTTTTGTACTTTTGCAATCACGATCCATTGCGTAAAATACGTAAACTAGCTTGCAAATTGTTTAATGAAACCTTCACTTTCAATTTTAGATTAGTTTGGTATCATAGCATGGCTTTTGTGAAGGTTTGACAAAATTTGCAAGGTTTTTGAATGCTTACAAGGTCTAGATTCAGAAGAGTAGAAGGAGCACTTGAAGAACCTAACCCTCAAGTTGGCTCAAGAATACCACATAATCTACAACTTATGGCACATGAAGAAGGTAAAGGATAAGAATTGATGTTTGAGGATGAGATAGCTTTCAGAAAAGTTTTCTTTGATATGACTGAGATGGTGAAAGTGATGTATAATGAAAGAACAACACATTTGCAAGGAGAAAGTTTGAATCAACCAAAAGGTGATGGTGGTAATGGGAGCAAGCCTCCACCTCCTCCTCCTCCTTCAACTCCATCTTCACCTCCTTCTTCACCCCTTCTCCACATATACCAACATCTCCAAGAGGCCATGCTAAGTCTCATTTGCTTAAGCTTAATGTCAAGTTTGAATTGCCAATGTATAATTGAGTAGTAAATGCTGAAAAGTTGGATAATTAGGTTCATTAAATTGAATTTTATTACAAGACTCAAAAGATTGATGACGATGTCACAAAGATCCAACTTGCTTCTCTTCATTTGGAAGGTGCAACTCTCATTTGGTAGGAGGCCATAACTCAAAAATATTTGAAGAAAAGTGGTAAAATTATCTCTTCTTGGAATGATTTTATAGCTACATTAAGGAGGCAATTTTATCCATTAACTTATATGTAGAAAGCAATAATGAATTGGGAAATTTTTAGACAAGCTAAAAGTCAAAGTGTCCAAAGTTACACACAAGAATTTAGAAAAAGAGCATTAATATTGGGTGTTGATTTGACCTCACAAGATACTCGCCTTAAATATATAGGTGGATTGCATAATTGATCAAGGTGGCTGTCGAGAGGCTAAAAAATCAAAGTCTTCAACTCTCAATGAAACCAATTCCAATCCTGTAGTGCTCTTCTTTGCGATTTAGGTGGTGGAGACAACACTCAAATCCAAGTTTGTATGACCAACTTATTGCAATTTGAAGTTTGACAAGAAAGACAAAAAGGAGGGCCCACAATGTGCCATATGGAATCCTAGATAATAGGTTAGACCCATAGATTACATGGCAGTCGACTAGTGACCTATTACCCATTGATACTGGGTACTTGTGTTTGCAAAATGACAATTTTTTTTATTAAAAACCCCATAAAAGGTTAAAACCATATAAAATAAAAATCAATTTAAAAATCATATTATGGTGGAACCATATCTTAATCCCAACTAATATATTAAAGTTAGTATGGTTATTTAGAACCATGTGTTAAAAGGGAGGTTATTATATAACCATATAATACCATATACATATGGCCTAACCCATATAAAACCAAATAAAGCATATGAATCAATGAATGGTGGGCGTGATTTGTTATGGTGTATAGCCATATTATTTTATGATGCCAAAAGGGTGGTTAATCCTATATATGATGAGTGCAATGGCCAGGTAATAACCATGTAGTCCAAGTGGAAAGGTTAACCCACGAATCAACATGGAAGGGCTATGGTTATAACCATATCTTATATTATAAAAAAATACATTGTAATGAAAAGTATACAGATTTGAACATGCGCCTCCTACATTCTATTTCTAGAGTCTACCAATGCACCACAAAGTTGGGCCTTGGTATCTCTGTTGAGAAAAAACCATAAAATCTTGTTTCATCCATTCTAATAGGCCATTCAAGCCATAGAGGTGAAGGCAACAACAAGAAAAAAATAGAGAATGAGGCTGGAGTGGTTTTCCCTAGGAATGCATATGGAAGGAGAATATTTTGAGGAATATTCCACAAAGTATTTCAAAGGATTATTCTAGATTTTAAAGGATATTTTTGTAGTACAATCTTGAGGAATCTAAAAGATTCCATAGGGGCAATTTTTGAAGGTATCAAAATTATGCTGACTTTATACTCTTTTTTTTAGTTTTTCATGAGGAACGCGACGATGTGATTAGTTTCTTCATTTCAGCAGCTAAATCCTAGTCAGGCTCCAAAATAAAATCTTTGAGAAATATTTGAGATTCCTAGGGAGCCCAAATTTGACTGAGTCAGAAAGGGGTCAAGTTTACAGTCATATTTCACGATTTTTCACTTAGAATTCAACTGTGCAATCCATTTCTTCAGCAGAGATGTGCATTTTCGAGCCAATCCTGATAGTGGTAGTATAAGATGCATTGATGCCAAGTATTATTTTTATTTTCGCTGAGATTATGATTTGATGTTGAGGTCCTTGTTTACAATTTTGTTGGAGGATATTTGTATGCCACTTCATGTGAGAGTTTGATATTTTTTCATGTTGAAGGAGAGCTTTTGTGAATGAGAGTTCTTATAGAAGATCATCTCGTGGAGAGACATGCCACTGTAGTTAAGGGAGTTCTTCCTTGCATTCACAAAGAACACGTCATGTGTTCATCATCATCTTTCAGCAATTAATGAAGCAGCATCCCCACTCTTGACACCGAGCCTGGAGATGTAACCCACACTGGATGAAATTCGTTGTCAATTTGTGCTTGGCCTTTGATTTGATGGTTGTGTTTATGTTTCCTCTCCTCAAAAGTATGCACATGTGGTTTTTCACACTCTTTCACATGTAATTATGTTAACATCACAAAAGTAAAAGATCTTGGTTAATTTTGGTAGCTGAGAGAATATAGATCAAGTTTGGTATAAGAGAAGTCTTCTTGCTAATAAAAATTGTGAGTGTGAATGATAACTAGAGATTGAGTGCGCTAAAAGAAATGAAATGGAGGATCACAAAGACCTCTACAAGGCCTTCTATAGGATGGAAAGCATGGTAGATATAATGTATACAGATTATGAAAAAAAGGAAAAGGAGGAACAAGAGAAAAAGAGAGAAAAGGATGATGCTCCATCTCCATCTTCAAGTGAATATTCTTCTTCTTCATCTCCGATCATTCAAATTAAGAGATCAATCAGAGCCTTCAAGCAAAGAATGTTGAATTGAGGAGATTTCTACAAGAAGCCGAAGAGGAGAAGCATAGATTAAAGCTTCAATTAAGACCCATGGAAGAGGTCTTGGAAAAGTTGAAGTGCAACGAAGGCTTAGGGAAGCCATCATCACCTAATTCAGAATTGACAGTTGAGGTAAATAGTGTTGGTAGTTCTTCAGTTTCATTTTCACATGATGATGATTTGGGTGCTTTTGAAAAGCACACTACATTCATTGGTGCAAGATTAATGAAAAATATGTGATATGAAGGAAAGCGCCTAGGAGCTAATGGGAAAGGAATTGTGAATCCCATCAAAGTGGTGGAATTACCGCAACATGCAGGATTGGGCTATGTTAGAAAGGAAGAGACATGAGAATCTTCAGGCAAAAAGTTTGAGACAATGAAGGATGTTGGGAGTACATCAAAATCCTCCAGTGATCATGATTGTAGGTCATTTCGAAATGGAAGTGAGCATTCCAAAGAGAGGGCTATAATAAGGTATAAAAAGTTCCATTATTCTAAAGTTCATTTTGATTACAAGAAAAGTGGTAATAGTGAACAAAACTTGTGGCATAGAAAACCATGTGGTTTTTGTGGCTTGTATAACTATGTTGTTGCTAAGTGTTGGAAAATAATGGCAGCAAGAAAGAGAACACGACATGAAATGGCTTCTGCACATCAGGGAAGGCAGAAGGTTAAGCAGGTCTAGAGGAAGAAGATTTTTTTTTTCATTGTAACAAGCATGCACATCAAAGAGCCACATGTTGGAAGCTCCACGTAGAGCAGCAACTGAAGGGCCAGAAAGAACTTGAAAATGAACTAGTCAATGAAGCAAATCAATGAGAAAGCCAACTACAGGAAGAAATCCCATCAACATGGTCGAGTAAGAGATGGGTGGCACTTTTATGTAGTTGGATGGGCACATTTTGTAAATCACATGTTGTGAAATGATTGTGAAATTGATCAAGTGTTTTCCATCACTTATGAAATCAACCTAGTGATATTTTTGGCCATTTAAGTTGATAGATTGGGTATTGGTTGTTGCTATGATTTTGATGTAAATTTGACCAATGAGTGTGCTATAAACTCTTGGCACGTATGGGGTTTTCTTAGGTCATGTTTGGTCTTGTAAAAAGAACATTTATTTTGTAAGATGCACTACAATTTTGTATAGATTACAGGTGTCAGTTCATCACTTTTGGCTTCGAAGAACAAAGGTGAAGGAGAAGAAAGTGTGGCTTGTTAGGGAACTTATTGTGCAAGCAAAGGAGTACAATAGATTTCAGATTGTATTCATGCTTTTGGAGGACCAAAAGCGCCTCAGTGGGGGGGAATGATCCAGGTTGCTCTGGAGAGGCTCAAAAGTCAAATTCTTCAACTCTTACTGAAACCAAGTCCAAGTTGTAGTGCTCGTCGTTACAATTCAGGTGGCACAAACAAAACTTAAATCCAAGTTTGTATGACCAACTTATTGTAGTTTGAAGTTTGACAAGATAGACAAAAAAGAGGGCCCATAGTGTGTCACATGGCATCCTAGTTAGTAAGTTGGATCCCCTGTGAGCATCACCCGATGAAATGAGCGCTAAGTGAACTATTCAAAAATCATGAGAAATTAGTCAGTTACGACTACCTCTCATGGAAATGGTCATACGTGAATGACATACTTAACATAGTTGAATCCCAAAAATAATATCTAGTTATCTATCATCCATTAACACTTGGCACTCATTTATTGGTTTCTCATCCATGTAAAATATAAAAAAAATATATTAAAACTCCCATAGAAAGCAAAAACCATATAAGAACAAAATCAATTTAAAAATCATATTATAGTGAAACCATATTTAACCAAACGAATATATTAAAGTTAGTATGGTTATTTAGAACCATTTGTTAAAAGGGAGGTTATTATATAACCATATAATACCATATACATGTGGTGCAACCCATATAAAACCAAATAAAGAATATGAATCAACGGATGGTGGGCACAATTTATACGATTTGCTATCGTTTATAACCATATTATTTTATGATTCCAAAAGGGTGGTTAATCCCACGTATGATGAGCACAATGGGAAGGTAATAACCATGTGGACCAAGTGGAAGGGTCAACCCATGAATCACCATGGTAGGGCTATGGTTATAACCATATCATATATTACAAAATTTATGATTCCAAAAGGGTGGTTAATCCCACGTATGATGAGCACAATGGGAAGGTAATAACCATGTGGACCAAGTGGAAGGGTCAACCCATGAATCACCATGGTAGGGCTATGGTTATAACCATATCATATATTACAAAAAAGCACATGGTAGGGCTATGGTTATAACCATATCATATATTACAAAAAAGCACATTGTAATAGGGAGTCCACAAAGTTGAACACGGACCTCCTACATTATATTTATGGAGTCCATTAATGCACCACAACCCTGGGCCTTGGTACCACTACCGAGTGAAAACCATAAAATCATGCTTCTTCCATGCAAACGGGCCATTCAATCTACAGAGGTGAAGCCAACAATGAGTGTGGAATAGAGCATGACACTGGAGGGGTCAGCCTTGGGCACGCATATCGAAGGAAAATATTTTGGGGAATATTCTATAGAGTATTCTAGGGTAATATTTTAGATTCTAAAGGATATTCTTGTAGCAGAATTTTAAGGAATTTAAAAGATTTTCTAGAGAGGCAATTTTTTAAGGTGTCGAAATTATGTCGACTTTATATTCATTTTTCTCAGATTTTCGCAAGGAATGTGATGGTGTGATAAATTTCTTCATCTGATGAAGTGAATTTAAAACAACCTACAAAAGAGAATATTTGAGGAATCTTTGAGATTCCTGGGGAGCCCATATTTGATTGAGTCAGAAAGGGTCAAGTTTGCTGTCAGATTTCACAAATTTTCGCAGGAATTCAACCGTGCAATTCATTTCTTCAGTAGAGATTTGTATTTTCAGTTCATTCTTAGAAGTGAAGGTATAAGATGCATTAATTACATGTCTTATTTTTATTTTTGTTGAGATGATGATTTGATGTTGAGGTCATTATTTTCCATTTTGTTGGAGGATCTTTGTATGCCACTTCATGTGAGAGTTTGATACTTTGTCATGCTAAACGAGAGATTTTATGAGGGATAGTTATTATATAAGAGCATCTCGTGGAGAGACATGCCACTATAGTTAAGGAAGTTCTTCCTTTTCTTGACAAATATCACATCATGTATTCAGTATCATATTGTAGCAATTAATGAAGTGACCTCCCCACACTTGACACCAAGCCAAGAGACGTAACCCACACTGGGTGAACTCCATTATCAAGTTGTGTTTGTTCTTTGATTTGATGGTTGCCTTTATGTTTCCTCTTCTTTAAATTATGCACATGTGGTTTTTGAGACTCTTTCACATGCAATTCTGCTAACATCACAGAAGTAAAAGGTGTTGGTTAATTTTGGTAGCTAAGAGAATATGAATCAATAGTTATTTGAGACATACTATACTTAGGTTTAATCCCACCAATCTATATGAACTATGTGTTCCGGCTACTCATTTAGAATCAAGAGGAAAGAATTTTCCTCAAGAGTCCAACAAGAAACCCTTTAAATCTGGAGATAAAGGAAAGTGGAAAGCTAAAGGAAAAGACAATAAGAATGCTATAGTCAATAAAGAGGGAGATAAACTTACTTGCAAACATTTTTCAAAATATGGCCATGATGAAGACCAATGTTGGAAATTACATCCAAAATTTAGACAAAAGAAATTCAATAACAAGGGAAAACAAAAGATTTTAGCTACAACTAAACAAAATTTAGGTTATGATTTAGGTGATGAAACCAGAATCACAGCCATGGGGATAAAAGGTAAAGCTTCTAAAACAAATACTAGTTATTCTAGCAAACATATTTGTTGGGCATGGAATTCCCCCATAGCATGTTTTGGGGCTCAAAGCCCAAGTTTTGGCCAAAGGTTTTGTAACACTCCACGAATTGCGAGTGCGGAGCGTGAAGTAGAGGTTAAGTCATAGGGATGTCCGCCCTAAAGTAATGTAATGTAATGTAAAGTTATGTTGGCCTACCCATGGTCCACGGACCATGGGATTGTATAAATAGAGCGAGGCTCTAAGTTGTAAAGAGAGAAAAGGAATAAAAGAGAAGACTACAGATGGTTTGAGCTTAGAGTATGATTCTAAGTGTATTGGGTCGTAGTAGTAGGAAGAGGCTCTACAGCTAAGTGTGCAGAGGCCTAGTAGAGTCCGCAGCTGAGTGCGTGAACCCCTGTAGCTAAGTGCCCAGGGCGGTGTCAAGTCTGTAATCGAGATTGAAGATTAATAAAGAGAAGTTGATTCTTATTTCTGTGTATTTGCTATACATTGCCTTCTTTACGTTTGTATTGGTTTATTTATCACACTGATATGATTGCTGAATATGCTGTAATAATCATTAATCTTACACATACAAGTTAAGTAATCAGGTAATAACTGATTAAATAGCAAGGAACTTGGGTATTATATGGGTTGTTCCCCGATTAGGGTTGCGTGAAAACAACATCACAGGTTGCGAAGGAAGAACAAGTGTTCATAGCGATGTGCGCGTAGGGTCAAAATATGGACCTCCAGAAGCCCATGAGACATCCCTAGGGTGCAGAAACTTGGTTATAGCACTCTCCAATACTACTTTAGGTGAGACCTTAGTCCGCACTCCGTGGACTGTTGCCGAAAGGGCTAGTAGTACCAGGATTTGCTTAGCTAAATCACCTCTGAACCTGGGTCAAGCACATACAAGCCAACAAATGGTTTTGTTGCTGGGACCAGGATCTCCATAAAGGATGTTTGATGTCATGCCACTGGTATCCAACAAAGAAAGAAATTGAAGAGTGGTTGGACAAGAAGATTCATGAGTTCGCGGTGCAGGAGAATAGAAATCCATGAGTATCTAAGGAACAATCTTTGAAATGCTACTTGTATACTGAAATCCATGAAATTTTCTTTGCATCCATTCCTTATGAGTTGTATGAGTGGTTCGCAAAGTTAGCGGACAACCAGGGAAGGTGTAGGCTCGACAAACCATTAGTGTGGACTCTAGAATTAGTGCGCAGACTAGAAGCATCAGGAGATAAGATAGCCAAGCTGCGGACCATTGGCTTGACCAAATAATAGGAGGATTTATCACTGAGTTTGCGGTAGACACGACTGTTAGCTACAGTGAGGTAGAGCGACGTTTTCTCAATGGACCACAAGGTAAGTATATTAAATCTTTGAACACTTGAATTAAGATGTTATTGTGTGAAAAGTGGGTTATGCGAAAAATTAATGTTTGGGACTATGCAGAGCAGGAAGATCTACAGAAGCGGAAGTATTGAAGAGTTAGAAACTAGTCCCTTAATTTCACCCTCGTGGGACAGCGAGGAAGAGCTCACGAAGGTTTCTCCGAGAAGTGCGGTCAGTTTGATAAGGCAGTGAATTCTGTGTTTACCGCCTCCACCCACACCACCACCTGTTTCACCCCCCCCACCTCCATCTCCACCCACTCCACCTTCGCCATCACCGCAGTTTAGTATGGCGAGTGCAATCAAACTATCGGTATTCAGAGGAGTGGGGAATGAAGATCCAGACCAATTTTGGTTCGTGGTAAGAGTAGTATGGGAAGCACAAGGCGTCGTGGATGATAATATTAAAAAGGCTACGCTGGTGAGCATGTTGTAGGATCGTGCATTAACGTGGTATATCAAGCATTCTAATGACCACCTGAACACAAGAATTCAGAGATCTAGGCCACATTGAACAGGGAATTTAGCAGGCCAAAATCAGAAACACAATCAATCATCAGGTTTAAGCAGATCGCGATGCTCCTGGGCAAGACCCCTTGGGATCTAGACCAAAGGCTGAAGAGTATGATCCGCGAAGCCAATATGACGTTGACGGATAGATAACATCACGCATGGTTTGTAGCATCTCTGACACCGCACTTAAGGACAACAATATCATAGCAAAAACTTTCCACCCAGGCCAAAGCATTGGAGATGGAAATGAGATTGCATGAGACCTATATACATGACCCTGGGTTGGGAGTCCAAAAAATCCACGTGCAATAGTAGAATCTGTGTCTAAAAATGCAAAGTTTGAAACAGGACAGGACACCTCAGCCGAAGGTGCACGAGGAAGTATGGTGCATAAAATGCAAAGGCCAAGGACACAACAAGGACCACTATCCAGTGTTCGCGAACTACTTGGCAGGAGGGGAGTCGATGCCATTAAGACTAGAGGCACAGGTAGGGCCGAGCGCGGCATCAACATTATGGTGCGCGATCTGCCAGATAGGAGGAAAACACACCACGGATAATTGTCATCTATTGCAGAAGTATACGCAGACGTCCCAACAATTGTTTTGTAATTCCTGCAGGTCGGTAGGCCATGAAAAACGCACCTGCCAAAGCTATACTAATTATGGATCGGACTCTTGCCTACAGGGTGCAAACCAAAACGCAAGTCCTCGACCCAAATGCAGAGATGGCGCGAGCTGGGTTTAGGGGCGCGGTCGGGGTCGAGGCAGAATGGGGCTAGGAAGGGGTCGCAGACAAATAATTTTTTACAATTGCGGAGGGATAGGGAATTATGCCTGCGATTGTACATGAAAAGAATATCATGTTGGTAATGTACTCATTTTTATCATGAGGTAGAATACTGCCCTTTTCTGATAGCGAGGATTCGTGAAAAGGGGGTACTCTAGCCCCCTCGGACCCAGAATTTACAAATGATGAGGTCTGAGCCACATGTAGAAGACCCAAATTTAAACATGATGCTCAGGAGCGGTATGACCACGGGAGATGATAAAGGGAAGTAGCCAGAAGAAAGTGCATGGGTTCACAAGGCTCCTGCAAAGGAACCCAAGTTTGATTTAGAACGCGCTAAGGAGACATTCATGGAAGCTAAGAAGAGCTTCACGGAGGCCTCCACTTCAGGTAGTAAGGATCAACTAGAACGAGGGATGGATCCTCAATGCTCACTACCTTTCTAGAGACATGCATGAAACTATTGCGCGACAGCAAGGCAGTCAAAGGACTATAGGAACTTATCACTAGGTGCGCGGGGTCAGAAGAACCGTGCGTGGATTGGAAACTTGGAAAGCATGCATTGCGCACAGGAAGGGAAATGAGGTTGACTACGAAAATAGGTGAGTATGAAATGGATCAGGTAATCTTGGATTTGGGTTTGGACATGAATGTACTACCAAAGAAAACATGGGAACGCATGGGCAAACTTGCATTACAATGGTCCCCTATTCAGCTATGAATGGAGAACCAACAAAAGATTTTTCCCATGGGAAGATTACAAGGGGTAACAGTTGATATTGAAGGTGCAAGCACGCAGGAAGATTTTGAAGTGATAGAGATTTTCGATGATAGCAATCCCTATCCTAGACTGCTAGGAACAGATTGGGCCACCAATATGAGTGGAATCATAAATCTGAAGAAGCGAAAAATGATCTTTGACAAAAACTCACTACGTGTGGTAGTACTACTAGATCCAACCAAAGGAGCACGATACACTAAACCGGTGCGCGACGATGATAGTGATGATGATCTCGATTGTATTTACAAAATAACAGTGTGAGAAGAAGATTGGGTGAATCTGACTGCAGATGGAAGGATTTCATGGGAGCGCGAAAGCTCCTATACTTCAGATTCAAATGAAGAGATAAAGCAATGGCAAAATCGACTACACGAAGTAACAGTGCTTAATTGCAACATGATGGTTAGATCACTGTGTTGCATGACAACAGAGGCAAGGGAGATGCCAACCTATGATGGATTGTCAGTGGTGGATTAATTTATGAGCAAATTTGAAAGCACAGTACCAGAACAGCAACGGTTTGATCTGTTGTAATGGGCACTGCGCGAAACACCCGCACAATGGTGGGTTACGCAACAAGGAAATTTTGAGGACTAGCGCGGATGCAGAAGGATGATGCACCTACATTTTGGAAAACCCCAGCTTCGAATGCAATTCAATAAATAGGGGTGGAACAACTTGCATGCCCACCTTTCTCGATAGGTAGAAACATATGCTGTAAAGCCCGCACAAGCACACACCAGCCCCAAAATAGAGAATCAAAACAAATCGCAGCAGCATGAAAGGCGATGCACGCTACCAATTCTCCATGACAAAGATTTCAATAGGGTGTGTGGAGTACTGAATAAGGTTCACAAGCGAGACGAAATGATTGGGACTTGCACATGTCAGCGGTTCGATGGGCCTACCTGACCATGTGAAAAACCCTGAACGCGGAGATGATTCCAAAGGTGTGGAACAAAGTGGAGACCATAATTATTGAAAAAAATACAAAAAAGAATCCGCACGTACTGGACCCTGTAATGGTGATAGTGCGCGATGACCAGAAGGAAGAAATCACACACCTACGCGAGGTCGAACATATAAGGATTCAGGAAGCCATCTAGCAAGGGAACCTTAAACCTCACAAATTCGAAAAGGACTAGGTACGACTGAGGAAGAAAAGCATTTTGATGGATGCTGAAATCAAGAGGCTAGAAAACGAGATCACGCAGGCATGTCTTGTTGAAAAACCAAGAATGACAAGGCAAGATACAGACGATCGTACCACTGCATTAGAAGAGTGTCGCCATGAATTTATGACTCTACTGTCATGGCTACGACCATACCTCACCAAACAAAGTAACCAGGGGAGTGCACTACATACAGTAGAACATGCGATTCCGTCAGTCGCATGGACAATTGAGAAGTTTCCGTAGACTATACTGGAAGGCGAGTTGAAGTCTCGCACAGGTGGTACAACCACCTGACTAGCTGTAGGGAGCACAGTCTCAGCGCTCCAGAAAGTTGAAAGAGAGCACATAACTCTAAAAGAATCTGTTTGGGGGTTGCGCGATGAGGGACGTGCATGCAGAATCAGCATGGCACAAGGTTCGCAGTTGCACATGGGGGGTTGCGCTATAGCGCGGGTAGCCTGGGAAGTAACCATTGGTGTCACTGTTCATGATGAGATGTCCAATTTCAAGCAAAAGGGAGTGGGTGGCGGGCATTTAAGACACGAATTAAGAGCTAGATTTAGGGAAATCTATCGCCAAGAAAGAATTGATGGCTCAGAATTTGGGGGAATGGTCTGATTTGAATTCAAAAGGCGCTATAAAACTCCAAGGGCTAGCCACGAGACAACACTTGTTCATTTGAGATTTAAGCAATTAATTAGAGCATAGAGTGTTGAGCGCCAAGCGAGATTTGAGCCCCAAAGTTCATGAAAAACCATAGACAGCTCAAGCAAGATGACAACTACCAGGAAAGGTTTGGGCTATGCCGAAGGAACCACTGACGAGGCCATATAGAACCCCACGGTGCATGATGTTCCTGGAGACACTAGGGTCGCGTCGGAAATCCCGAAATCGCCTCAGATGCCGAGGCCCAAGAATGATAAGCAGGCAGCAGGACTAGTCCGCATGTCCTCGCAGAATTCACAGTTCAGTAAAATCTCCATGGAAGAAAAGGGCAAGGTTGTAAACATTGAGACAGACGATGAGGAGGAGGACCTACAGGCCCGAGTACGTTCCTCCACGAAAAGGGAAAGCTGAGATACCCAAGGATTTAGATGCTGCTAAGAGAGCAATCCAAACCCCGCTCCTCCTTGATGGAATTGTGTTTGAGGGCTCGGCCCTGGGCTGCATGCCCACAATGAAGTTTTAAGATTGGGGCCTTGCGGACAACAAGAAGTTCCCACATTTAGAGACTGAGAACCTCATGAAGCAGAGCTCAGAGGGGTCAATTACAATACTAGAGCCGCATAAATGACTACACGATGTGGAGAAGGCCGGACTACCTCAGTGACTATGGATTCCACACTTTCACCATGCGCCTATCACAATTTTATTCATCAGGCAGTTGCTTTGCCTAGTGCATGATGGGTTACTTATGGCTGGAGGAGCCTATTCCCATCACGACAGATCTTATCCATAGGATTTCCTGGCTCCCCTGTAAGGGAAAGAACCCTGTGGAGATAGCTGGAAAAAGAAGAGATTTGGCACTCGTAGAGGCCATGAAGAACAAATACAAACTAGAAAAGAAGAAGAGGGGTTACGCAATCAACAACATTAAAGATAAAGGGGTGCACGTAGCCACCCAACTCCTGGCCAGGAAGGTAATGCAAAAATGTCGCGGAGATGAGGTACCAGCACTTGTAGTTGCGCTAGCAGAACAATGCATCGAGGGGATCCAATTCAACTAGGCTGACTTCCTCTAGTAGGAGTTCCTAACTAACTGCATGGAAGCCCAGGAGCAGGGCAAGACTTTCCACTACACATGGTTTGTCTTGCCTATTTTATTGGTAACAGGGGAATTGCCTGAGGACAGTCAGTTCCCTAATATTGAATAGGACTTACCAGAGGCCGCAAACTATGCATCGCCTTGGGCTACTAAGGACACCATGCGGATCCATGAAACAAATATTTTCTAGGTGCTCATGGAGGCGAGCCTCTGAATGTGGATCAATAGGAGGCCACACTTGTCCCCCACAGTGTACAATAGTTTGGGGAGCTTTGCAGACTTCAAGGTGGACATGCATAATGTGTATATCAAGGTGCGTAAGGATTTGGCACAGACGTGGACCAAGCTCCCCTTCATCGCCATTGATGATGCAATCTTCTCAATGCTAGAATCATGGCCTCCCAAGTGGCATGCCCCAGATTTGGCGGAGAAGGATAGAACAATAGCACAAAAGCATAAGGCTGCAACCAAGTTATGTATCACCCAGTTGGCCCAACAAAAGCACAACAAACAAGCGGCCGCAGAGGTAAGGGCTATCTGCAAGATAGCGAAAGCATCCACAAAGCAAGAAAAGGCCACCAAAAAAGTAGCAACAACGCAGGCAACAGGGGCCACCATGATCCAGGAGGAAGTGGGCCAGAACTTGTCTGTAGGATAGGGAGCAGAGGACATAGCAGAAGGCGTGGACCTGAGCACAACGTCCACCTAGCTAAAATGGTCGTGCATCATGGAGTGATTAGGTCCATGAAAAAAGGTCAAGGCATCCAAACTTGACATCGAACTGATTACACTGACAAAAGGCGACCTCTACGACATTGGCAACATGGTTTGTGAGGTCACCAGGGAAGTACTCCAAGAAGCCATGACGGAGCAACAGATTGTGTTGGGGGCCCTAAGGGCGCAGCTATAGGCACTTAAGGTGTGGCCCCCACAGGAAGGAGCAGTAGCCACCTATGACACCATAGGTACATTAGCAGCGGAGCAGCTACTACGTGCAAGAATGGCCAACACCATAGTGCTACCGGAAGGAGCACCAATAGGAGAGAACGAAGATGACAAAGCCGCAGTAAGTAGGATCAAGGGAATGAGCCTTAACTTGGCTTCCCTTCCGCGAGACACATTGTATCAACTACACGATGGCATCACAGTAGAAATATGTGCCAGGGAGGGTTGCGTGATCCAGGTATTGAGTGAGCAGAAGATCAACATCGAACAGCTCAGCCTGCAGCATGATGAGCTAGTGTCACATAATCAGCAAATCACGCAAACAATTGATGAATCCTACCGGTGCGTTCCAGAGTTATCTATCGCCACAGACCTACCAATAGAGATGCGGATCCACTATCTGGCAAGTGGAGTCCGAAGCACGCGCGAGGAAACAACGCGAGTGTAGCTGGAGTTGAACCTCTAGATTGCAGAGCTGTGGTTGAAGGCGCAACCTTCCACTCCTCTGAAAGTTAGAGAGCAACGCGTTAGCGTGATTCAAACAAGATTGGAAGAAAATGGACGGGCAGTGCAGGACTATACCGGTATGTTGGACCAAGCTTTTGACGTCCTCACATCCTTGCAGGAGGAAACTAACATACGGTGCCTGGAAACAAAGGCGCGTGAACTACAAGAGTAGTATGAAAGTGTAAGGGGAACTATGCAAACAGTCATCCTCACCCAATGGCTGGCAAAGATGCAACAAGCAAGGGCACTAAAGGAACAGGTGGATGTTGCAAGACAGAAAGAGGCACTTCTCAAAGTGTGCATCCAACCTTGGATTGATGAGGCCTTCACCATTACGGCCGCGATTGAGGGAAAGCTCACACATATGCAGGAGATATATGCGCTAAGGCAGGTAGCGGATCCTCACAAAGAAGCATCGGAGGAATGCATGCAGCAGGTCCAGCAACCCGCAAAACAATGCATCACGAACCTATGGGCAATATGGGACCAATTGGAGGGGCTTCGTGCCAAGATTGCCACACTAGCAGAGTGACTTTGGACGAGTCATGATTATTGTGTTGGGGGCATGTTGGGCATGGAATCTCCCCACAGCATGTTTTGGGGCTCAAAGCCCAAGTTTTGGTCAAAGGTTTTGTAAGACTCCGCGAATTATGGGCACGGAGCACGAAGTAGAGGTTAAGTCATAAGGTTGTCCACCCTAAAGTAATGTAATGTAATTTAAAGTCATGTCGGCCTACCCATGGTCTGCGAACCATGGGATTGTATAAATAGAGCGAGGCTCTAAGTTGTAAAGAGAGAAAAGGAATAAAAGAGAAGGGTATGGATGGTTCGAGCTTAGAGTAGGATTCTAAGTGTATTGGGTCATAGTAGTAGGAACAGGCTTTGCAGGTGAGTGCGTAGAGGCCTAGTAGAGTCCACAGCTGAGTGCGCGGGCCCCTGCAACTGTGTGCACAGGGCGGTGTCGAGTCTATAATCGAGATTGAAGATTAATAAAGAGAAGTTGATTCTTATTTCTGTGTATTTGTTGTACATTGCCTGCTTTACGTTTCTATTGGTTTATTTATTGCGCACACTGATATGTTTGTTGAATATGCTGTAATAATCATTAATATTACACACAAAAGTTAAGTAATTGGGTAATAACAGATTAAATAACAAGGAACTTGGGTGTTATACGGTTTGCGCCCTGAGTAGGGCTACGTGGAAACAACATCACGGGTTGCGAAGGAAGAACAAGTGCACGTAGCGACGTGTGCGTAGGGTCAAAATGCAGACCTCCAGAAGCCCATCAGATATCCCCAGGGTGTGGAAACCTAGTTCTAGCATCCTCCCCTACTACTTCAGGTGAAACCTCAGTCCACGGAGCCGAAAGGGCTAGTAGGACCAGGATTTGCTTGGCTAAATCACCTCTAAACCTGGTTCAGGCCCATACAAGCCAACAATGTTGAATCTAGAAAAGATAAAGAAATAA
The DNA here is from genome assembly GCA_000404065.3 of Pinus taeda. Classification (NCBI taxonomy): domain Eukaryota; kingdom Viridiplantae; phylum Streptophyta; class Pinopsida; order Pinales; family Pinaceae; genus Pinus; species Pinus taeda. The sequence continues at coordinate 40,980 of APFE030739607.1, read as the reverse complement.
GTGAGCTTTTTCATATCAAGTTAATTAGAAAACATACAAAGGTTGATGCATTATTTGACAGTGGATCCCAAGTCAATCTTAGCTCTAAATAAATTGTCAAGAAACTTAATTTAAAACTACACCTCATGAAAAGCATTACCCTTTGGGTTGGGTATGTGATGATGCAAAATTGCAAGTGACAAGAAAATGTAAACTCAAATTTGCCATCACTACTAATTTTATAGATGAGGTAGACTTTGATGTTGTACCTCTTGATATTTGTGGGATTATCTTAGGGAGTCCTCATTTATATGACCAGAAATCCATATTATATCGTCATGAGAACAAGTATCATCTCTTAAAACATGGATTTGAGTATATTATAAAGAAAATCGCAAGAAGATGAACTTATCTCTTGTTAGTAAAAGTCAAATGAAAATGTTTTTCAATGTTAGTAATAATTTTGTGTTGTTAATGATTAAAGCTAAAGATATTGTTGAATCTAAAGCTCTCTTAGGATATGATTCTAAACTCAAGCATGAATTGGTTGAAATTTTTAATAATTATGACAAGATGTTTTAGGAATATGAAGGGTTACCTCCAAAACGAGTAATCCAACATGATATACAACTGCACCAGGATGCATCACTTCCAAATATTGGCATGTATAGAATGTTAGTTTTGGATAATGCAGAGGTCAAGAATCAAATTCAAGTGCTAAATGACAGTGGGGTCATTAGACCTAGTACATCTCCTTGTGGATCTCCTATTGTTTTGGTTCCAAAGAAAGATGGTACATGGCATATGTGTGCAGATTTCTGAGCTTTGAACAAGATCACGGTAAAGAATCATTATCATCTTCCTCTCATTGATGATTTTCTAGATCAGTTGAAGGTTGTTGTTTATTTAACTAAGTTATACTTGAGAAGTGGTTATCATCAGATAAGGATTGTTGAAGATCATATTTGGAAACTTCTTTTAAGACTGTTGAGTAACGAAATGGGTATGTATTTACTATTAATTTCATCATCTTTTTCCTTGATTCTTATCTTTTCCATATCTTAATGCGCAAATATATTGAGGAATTATGGTAACAAATAGATGAATTATTTACAGTTACGATTTAGCTAACTTTTACCCTTTTTTATGCTAAAAAGCAACAAAAGTAACAATTGTTGTTCCCTAACAATGGAACAACAAAAACTGACAAACAAAAGAAGGAACGTGTCGGTTGCGGACAAGGCTGAGGGTGAATCAGAGGGATCAATGTGAAATAGAAAAGGTTTTTGAAGTCAGAAATCAGTTGCGAATCCCTCAGGATCAAGAGATCCTGAGGGATCACATTTACCATTTACCCTTTACCCCTTTCTGATTATAAAAGAAAGCATTTGTAGGAAGAAAGGGAGGAGGAATCTCTATTACTTTTGAACTTTAATTTTAATTATAGACTCTCATTGTTAAGAGAACACGAGTATATTTTAATGCTACTTAAGTTTGATCATTAATACATAATTGAAGTTGTTGTTCCCTCGCATTATCTGAAGTATCTCAGCATTGTTCGTTAGCGGCTAAGGGTACGACCTTTGGTGGATTGTACTACTTTCTTGTGTTATATTTCTGATTCTCATAAAAGATTGATTGGTTTGATAATTTTCCTATTTCTGTGAGTTTACTTTATTCGTTGTTTACTGCTTCCTTGTATTGAAGTAGTATATGTTCTTTATATACTTTACAGCGCTGTCATTTGATTCGAGTTATGTTTATTACAGAGTAAATTATCTAGATAGTGAATCACATTGATTTAATTAGCTGTAAGAGTTTTGTTATCGCTGTTGGACTCTCATATTGATATCATTTCTATTTTGATTGCTTTATAGAGATTGAATATAATTTAGATTGAATAAGCAAGGAAGAGGTGAGTTATTGCTACTGTGCTCTCGGCTAATGTTGTTGTTACTTGAATTGTTGTAAGATTTGATTTTAGTAGAAAATTGAGTTTTGAAGCTAGATGTCATATTTCCTCTAATAATTGCAATCTGAGTTTATTAGATGCATCCATTTACTCTTGTGTCAAAGATCTATACTACAATTTAAGAAACATTACTCTCTGGATTTATAGCATGCACATATTGTGTACACTCTTGAAATATGAGGACTTCCCCGAGTTGATGATTAATGTGGGATAATTAGGAGTTTTAAAAGGCACCTTTTATCATCCAACATTTTGGCATCGTTTCCGGGGAGAGTGTAGCCATTTTACAAAGAGTGATGTATATCTGATAATTGTTGTTGAGGAAGAATTGGGTATTGAAAACGAAAGGTAAGAACCTATGTAACGAGCAAGTAAAGTGCTTGCTCCTCCGACCGCTTTTTAGCACAATTATAGAAAAGTGAAGTAGGTGTTTGATGCTTGTCTATTGAGAGAAAATTGGGTATTAAAAATGAAACGTAATAAATTGCGTATGGAGCAAGTAAAATGCCTGCTCCCCCGCCCACTTTCCACCAGAATTGCTAGGAACTTAAGGTAGAAATAAAAATTTGAATTTTTGCATGAATGACTAAGAAGAAAAGACCAAAAAACAATACAATTCCACATCCCAAACCTGAAAAATATAAGGGACCGGTGACCCTTGGATGATCAACTTTTATCGATGACATCTTAAGAAAATCTGAATCTCAGCCATCAGTAGGTCCCCGAACCGTTGATTCCAGACAAACTATTGTCTCCCTTTGGGCCACAGGTTCACCATCTCTAGCCTACGCTGAGGTCCATAATAAAACGAAAGGGACCGAGCAGAGTTTTCAAGATAATGAAAATTCATGCCCAATTCCCTCACAAGAAGGGAATTCTTGCAATATTCATGAAGGAGGAGGAGAAACAGGGGAAACAGAGGAACCAAGAACCCCTCAAGTAGTAATTGAGAAAAGGACACTCAGTGTCCTAGATCAAGGGAGTGTTGTTAGGATCATTCTCACCTCTTATAGACATAAGGGTACTGGCATATCTTTGATCAAATGGCCTATAATCCACAAGCACCCCAGACCTCTACATTACAGTATCCTATTGTTAACACAACTGTCAATGCACCCATGAAAGCTATCCCTCTAAAAAATATCCCCACCTTTCATGGACTCACGTCAGAGGATCCAGATGCATTTCTATTTGAATTTTATGTATTATGTCAGGGTTATGATTACACCACTGATCCCGAGAAAATGAAGTTGTTTCCCTCTACGTTAAAGGGAGCAGCCTTACGCTGATTTATGGGACTCGGTGGGGGCACCATAAATGATTGGGACAAAATGAAAATGGCTTTCCTAAAAAAATATCAGGACTATTGCAGATCTAGGGAACTAAAAGATGAGATATTCCAAATGGTAGCAAGACCTAGTGAAACGTTGGAAGAGTATGTGGAACGTTTCCAATATAACCTCCAAAGGTCTCCCTACGTAACTCTGCCTCTGCCTAATAATGTGCTAAAAACTACACTGATTAAAGGGATGAAAGACTAATGGATAGAGACATTAAATATTATGGGTAAAGGTGATATATATTAGGAAGACTATGTTAACATTATTAATTTGTGTATCAAGTTCTCAAGAGGCAGTACGAGACTGAAACCAGGAGAACACAATATGACCACCAGGGACAACAAAATCTCTGGCAGAAGCATTACTCCTGCAGAAATCCGCAACCTGCTGGAAGATTTCAAAATAGATATCCTGGGAACTTTGACAACACAATTAGACATTATGCAAGCCAAGTAGAAGCAAGCTGAAGCAGAACACAACCTGATGAATTTTTTCCCTTGATGCAGGAAGAAGCATAGTCATAAAGAATCTCCACTGGATATGGTACTGACCTATGCCATGTGCACTAAAGATCATGCCACAGAAAATTGCCCATCACTCCCAGGGTTAAAAGCAGTCTTCAAAGAGGCAGAGGAAGAAACGGAACCAGTCTACCTATTAAATCAGCGTCGCCAATGGCAAGCACGAAAAACAAGTATGCCTACCAACCCATCCTCATTCTTTTGGCCCTAACAATATAATTCTCAACAATACGCAGGAGCTACATGGCAGAACTAGCCACCTTTTCCTAATTGGTCACCACAAGCATTCTCTATACCACCTTGGCCCAATCAATCAAATAAAAACAATAGTTGGTCAAATTCCTCTTACTTTCCACCATTCTAGCAAAATAATACATATCCATCCTAATGGCCCCCCTCCACTTCACAAAACTAGAACTGGCAGTCAAGCTGGCAAAGACCTACAAACCAGCTAGCAGGAACAATCTCCTTGCCTCAACCTACATTACCAGCACCTTACACATTGCAGCAGAACCCTCAACCCAATCTACAATCACAACTCCTAGCCCAACCCGAATCCCAACAATAGAACAGTCCAATCGATATAAATTATTGAAGGGCTGGAGCCGGAAACTGAGTTGAGAGAGTGTAATGAACTCAAATTGAGGTCTGGACGGATAATTGAGTCAAAGGGGATATAAATATACAATTACAAGAACCGTTTCCTGTAGAACAAACACCTCAAATGAAGAATACGGTTAAATAGAAAAACCATGATCAAACTATTAATTCTTCTCCACCATTCCCAGAAAGGTTGATTATACCTCACCCAATAGAATATCCTAATTTCGATCTTCTAGAAGAATTAAAAAATCTTTGTGTAAAAATACCCCTCCAGGCTATTCAGGACATTCCAATTTATGCAAAAACTATTAAGAATTGTGCACTAAAAAGCCTAAGAGGAAAATAAAAACAACCCCAACTGTCCACATAGTTAGAACTTTGTCTGATCTATTATCAGGCAGAGAAACACCAGTGAAGTATGAGAACCAAGTAAACCCTATAGTCACAGTACAAATAAATGGATGTTCCTTTCCCAATGCATTAGTTGATCTAGGATTGGCCATTAATATTCTCACAACAACAACCTGCCAATAACTTGGCATTACAGCCTTAGATACAACGACGACGTTGCTGGAACTTGCTAACCGATCAGTTGTCAAACTAGAAGGGACATTATAGGATGTAATGGTGTCTATATATTCTTGGGAATACCCAACATATTTCTTGATTATTAATCCTAGAAACCGGCTAGTGGACATCACCTAATTCTAGGAAGACCTTGGCTAGCGACCGTAGATGCTTATATAAGCTATCAAACAGGTAGTATGACTATAGAAAGATGAAGTAATGTGAAGAATATAGCCCTATATCCTCCAGCTCAGCCAAGCCTAACAATAATAAAAACTAGGAAACAACCTGTAACATATTTAACTGAAAATATTCGATCACCACTAACTGTAGCAGGTGCTCTTGAATTTAAGAATCAAACAGAAGATGACATTATCAACACTTACATTAACCACCCAGATGCCGTATCTAATCTAAAATGTTACATGATTGAAGTAGCCCTGGATAACGAAATTGAAGAAGATCCCTTAAAACATATCAATGACCAAACAATACCAACAACAATTGTCTATAACAGCAAACCCATTGAAATTGAGCTAGGGAAAGTCCTAAACATTAACAAAAACCTGATTGATGACCAACAACAGAGGCTTGTTCAACTCCTTAGAAAATATAAAGAGGATTTTGCTTGGGATTACCCAGATATGAAAGGGATTGATCCCAAATTATGCATGCACCACATGTATACTGAGAAAGATGCGATACCCATTCGACAACCTCAACAAAGGTTAAACCCTCACCTAAAACATGTTGTTAAAGATGAACTACAAACACTATTAGATGTAAATTTCATCTATCCTATATTTGATAGCAAATGGGTTTCTCCATTAGCTGTGGTTCCTAAAAAGAATGGGAAGTGGCGTATATGTATCGATTATAGAGAGCTTAATAAAGCAACCTAAAAATATCATTTTCCCTTCCCGTTCATTGACCAGGTTTTGGACACATTGGTAGGTAAAAAATTATTCTCTTTCCTAGATGGCTTCAGCGGCTACAACCAAATCCAAATTGCCCCTAAAGACCAGGATAAGACTACCTTCACCTGCCCCTGGGAGACGTTTTCTTACAGGGTATTACCTCTCGAACTGTGCAATGCACCTGCCACATTCTAGAGAGCCATACTCAACATTTTTTTAGACTTGATAAATGAGGGACTTGAGGTGTACATGGATTATTTTACACCCTATGGAGATCACTTCGAGCCGACATTAGAAACGCTAGAGAAAGTCCTGCAAAGATGCATTTCTACCAGGATCTGCTTAAGCCACGAGAAATGCCACATGATGCTGATTGAGGGCCTTATGCTGTGTCACTACATCTTAGAAGCTGGAATTCAGGTAGATCCAGAAAAAATTAAAATAATCCTCTTAATACCTACCCCTTGCACACAAATTGAGGTACGTAGTTTTTTAGGATTTTCTGGATATTATAGAAGATTTATAAAGAATTTCTCCGAAATTGCTGCACCATTATATGCTTGACAGGAAATATCAATTTTTTATGGACTGAAAAATGTGACATTGCCTTTGAAGAGTTAAAATGGCTAGTATCAATAGCCCCAGTATTACGGGGCCCGAACTAGGATTTACCGTTTCAGATTTCATCCAATGCATCGGATACGACCATTGGAGCAGTTCTCGGCCAAGAGGAAGATAAGAAACTTTATGCAATATACTACATCAACAAAAATTTAATTCCTGCTGAGTTGAATTACACCGTGACCGAGAAAAAGTTTCTAGCTGTAATCTATGCTATTAACAAATTCAGACACTATATAAAAGGATACCCTGTGGTTTTATATATTGATCACTCTGCTATCTAATATTTAGCTTATAAACCTATTACGAATGGAAGAGTGACATGATGGTTAATCCTTTTGCAGGAATTTGACATAACAACTAAGGATCGACCAGGAAAGGAAAATCTGGTGGCAGACTTCCTCTCACGGGTGCCAAAGACAGGACGACTCGGCAGTAGTAGAAGACCGGTTCTTTGATGAGAACCTGTTTGCTGTAACCGTGAAAACACCATGGTACGTGGATGTCGTGAACTATCTAGCAGTGGGAAAATTACATAAGCACCTGACGCCGAGTGAAAGGAAAATAATAGTACAACGCAGCACTCGGTTCTCCTAGATCACAAGATACCTCTTTCACACAAGAGCTGATATGCATATCTGAAGGTGTGTCAGGGGAGACGAAATCTTCGACATCCTAAAAGCTTGCCACGATGGACCTTGCAGTGGAAATTTTGCAGATCGCAAGACTGGGCATAAAGTCTTATAGATGGGCTATTTTTGGCCCACCATTTTTAAGGATGCCAAGAAGTTTGTCTAGGCATGCGATAGCTACTAAAGAATGGACCACCCTAGACAGTCTGACGAGATTCCCTTGCATCCACAGTTAGCCATTGAACCTTTTGAACACTGGATGTTAGATTTCATTGGCCCAATAAACCCATCATCTAATCAAAAGACATATATACTGGTTGCAACACAATATGTGACTAAATGGGTGGAGGTAGAAGCATTACAAAGGGAAACGAAGGACACAGTAATCCACTTTATTTTCCAAATTTTCGTGCAGTAAGGCTTTCCCAGAGAAATAATCACGGATGAAGGACCACAATTTGTAGGCCATAAGATTTCTGCTACATTAAAAAATCATCATATTATGCACAGAATCACATCTCCATACCACTCGCAGGCAAATGGCTAGGTAGAAAGTACCAACAAAGTAATCGAGGCTATACTAACAAAGACAGTCGGCTCACATAGACATGACTGGGCTACCCAATTGCCAGAAGCCCTATAGGCGTATCGCACGACTTGGACGAATACCACAGGATACTCCCCATATTAGCTAGTGTTTGGCAAAGAACTTATCTTCCCAATAGAATTTGAAATTCAGACATTGAGGATAGCTCAAGAAGTAGGCCTGGATCTGAAAGAAGCACATACTAACAAACTACATCAAATTAATGAATTGGATGAAATTTGGCTATCAGCTCTTCAGCATATTGCATTGATCCAACAACAAAGAGCGAAATGGAATGATGCCCTCATCAAGAAAAAGATCTTCCATGAAGGTCTTTGGGCACTTTTGTATGACTCTAGGTTCTATGATTTCCAAGGGAAACTCTAGACCAGATGGTTAGGCCCCTATGAGATACAAGAGGTGCACGATAATGGCACCCTTACATTAGCCACCATTGATGGGTCTGGCTATTATTTTAAAGCAAATGGACATCGAGTACGCCTCTATCACAAACCTCTTACAAGGGAATCCTTTTGCCAACAGTTACGCGAAGATTCCACAATACAAATTCTTGCTGAGGAGGGTAGCCCTTCCACAACACCAGTCCAGTGAAGAATTTTTGTTTTTGAAACCTGTACATAAATTTACCTTTCTATTTTCTTTCTATTTGATTGGATTTGCTTGGATAGTAGATTGTATATTAGTTTTTTTCACTATTTTTCCTTTATTGTTCCCTACAGGGAATAGTTGTTGTTCCCTCTAGGGAACAACAATTTTCGTGTGTATTTCACTTTGTTGTTCCCTACAGGGAACAACTATTGTTCCCTACAAGGAACAAATTTTTTTTCTTCTGAATTTTTCTTTGTTGTTCCTACAGGGAACAACTGCTATTCCCTCTAAGGAACAACAATTTGGGTGTGCATTTTTTTTCTTGTTGTTCCCTACAGGAACAACAATTTTCATGTGTAGTTTGCTTTGTTGTTCCGTACAGGGAACAACTGTTGTTCCCTATAAGGAACAACAATTTTTGCATGCGTTTTTTCTTGTTGTTCCCTATAGGGAACAGTTGTTGTTCCCTATAGGGAACAACTATTGTTCCCTACAGGGAACAACTATTGTTCCCTATAGGGAACAACAATTTTCGTCTGTATTCCCCTTACTGTTCACTACAGGGAACATCATCATTTTGCGTATGTTTTCTTTGTTGTTCCCTACAAGGAATAGTTGTTGTTCCCTATAAGGAACAACACATTTTTGCGTATTTTTCTTTGCTTTTCCTTACAGGGAACAGTTGTTGTTCCCTATAAGGAACAACACTTTTTGTGTGGTTTTTTCTTTTTCTATTCCCTTCAAAGAACAACACCTTATGAATATTTTTTAGCGCATCCTTTTTTATTCCTTGCATAATCATCCCTAGACCATCCCAATTCACTCTTTATGATCCTTTTAATGGCATAAAAAGTACAATACATATTTAAGGACAACAAATATGGAGTCTATTGGAACAAGCAAATATCTTGAATACTATCATCTTTAACAAGATTTCTTTGTGATGATCGAAAAAGAAAGGACACAGTTATCTATATCACTTCACTGTCCTCATTTCCACTATAAACTAAACTAATTTATTATCTGTACCATGCTGGTTCCCCCTTTCCCGTATAACTCTCTCTATGTATTATCAATAAGATTATGGGTATATTTTTTTATATTGATATGTTCAAACTTCTTCCACGATTCCTACTCTTAAGGAGTGATAAGCCACCCTCTATGTAAAAAATGGGGATTTATAGAAGAAGATAATATATATATATATAATATTATGATTAGATTATATTTATAAATATCATATTATATTATATAAACTATATATATTCACTAACAGTTTTATGATTTTTTTCCATAGATGGAGGATAGGGGGTCTCATCACGAACCAGCCTACCATGTTCATAAGGAAGGAGTGAAGTGGCATTCCCACTATGGCTACCACACTAGGGATATGATCCAATGGATGCATAAAGAAACAAAGTACTTGGAAACAAGAGGTCTCATCACGAGCTGGCCTGACCACTTTCACTACTTCCCAGTGAATGGCAATGTGTTCACCTGGTTACCATGCCAACACATTGGTATCTACTATGGACATCATAAAGCACTTCCCCAATTATACATAGAGGACCATGGTTCCCAAAGGTTAGAAAGCAACTTTGTCGAGGCTATGAATGCCTGTAGGCAACATAAGCTCTACTAATGGTATTGAAGCTTTATTTTACATCAATAATTATTATAATACCCTCTTCTTATGTTTTTATCTTTTCTACAAAGAGATTATGTCCCTAACGTATCTTGAACCTTTATGCATGAGTAATCTTTTTTTTTAAATTAATCACGACAGTTTAAGTGGAATAACGGCAGTAAAGTATTATTTCCAGCTTATGTTGTCCCTTTTTCTTTATTGCATCACCTCATGACATCCTATCACTTATTGATAATTCTCGGTACACACCTTGATTTCACCACTCCAATATCCTTTATGATCCTTTCATTAATATGCGTACCTTGCCAATCCATCACCCCTGTACTTCGTTGCTAGCGCGCTATCCTTTCATTCATTTGGTTGTAGGCGACCTATTATTTCGAAGGGGGGCAGGGACCTCCAATGTACTTATGCATGCGCTGTCATCTTTTCATTGGATTTTTCCGAATGATATGACATTCCATGATCACAGAGCATGTGGCATTATAGCAGTCCTCAATAATGGTATTTATGTTATAAAGTATCACTTGACAGAGCTATTACAACCATTTGTTGTTCCATCACTTGGTTCTGTTTGTCACTGTGCTTTCCTCGCTACACTTATCATTTGTAGAATTCAAGCATTATGGGAGGAAGAATAGTGCACCGAGAACCTCTAATACTGGCTATTTTCGATGAAGCCAGGGAAATTTTGGCTCGAGTAGGATGGATAGCATACTTTACAATATTTCAACCACCCAATGAGGAAATTGCCATCGAATTCGTATAGCATCTACATAATGGAAAATCAATGGTAAGAGGTAAGGAAATCACTGTATCAAACGTTGTGATAGTAGAAGTATCTGGGTTGCCAGCAAAAGGACCAGTATGGGCTGGCAAGCGATTGAAGCTGCAGGATGCTATCGAGGCTTTTAGGGAAGAAGGATAGGAGCTAATCAAGAAGGGCAAAGGCATTCGACCATATTCTCTTGGAGAACCATGGGGAGAATTAGCACGAATAGTCCAGAACTACATTACTTGCGATGGGCATAGAGACGTGGTAAGGTCGCGACAACTCAAACTTTTAGTAGTTTTAAAACAAAAGTGCTCCATTAATTTACTTGCATTGTTTAATTCTTTACTGCATGACATTGCCGAGAGGCTGAGACGGTCCCAACACATAGAAACAGTAGTTAGCCACCACTATTTGATCAAGCTAATAGTTAGCTATAACCTCACCCAATAACAATCAAGCTGGGATGATCTAATATTATCTCTCGAAGGAGGTTTAGCCCTGCCAGCATCTAACCCTATGCCAAAAAGAAAGACGACTGCCCTTTTAGGGAACATACCACACAAGCGTAGACGATCCACAAGGTTGAGGTCAAAACAGGGAGCATCTGCAAATCCCAAAGGCAGCATTAATCAACCTATAGAATTATCTAGCCCAGTAAGTGAACAATACTTGTAGTTAGAGTTAGAGGGATAGGATAACCCTGCATCAAACCATGAGGAAGGAACAAGGCATTCTCGAGATGAACAAAGAAACAAATTGGGACTTTCCCCAACACCAAATATGAGTCCCCAAGGTAATTTGTTGAACGATTTCGAATTGGCCCTGGTCCTGGCCAGCATGAATGTTTACATGCAGCCTGAAATCCCGCTCAATCTTAATTTAGGAGCAACCCAATCTCCTGAGAATTCTAGCGATACCAAAATTCTATCTCCCTCCAAAGATGAAAGCCATGAAGTGGAGACAGATGCAGAGGCCATTCAGGAAGTAGAAAACCAATCTGGTGACACGCTCCCAGTAGAAAGCAACTAGGTAGGCCTAAGCACAGAGAACATAGGCCAAGAAGAAGAAGTAGAGACAAAGATAATTCAGGAAACTGATAATCAATCAATAGACACTGTCTTATTAGAACAGAGCTAGGGTGAGCAACCAGACTCTTTAGAAGTAGAAACTATTAACGAGACTGTCAGCAGAACAATTGCTCCTTCGAAAAATTATAGAGCCAAAGTGAAAGAGCTTAGGAAAGAACAACAGAAGATTTGCAAAATAGTCAAAAGGCTCAGAAGAAAAATAAAAGAAATCACAGCAGGAAAGTTCCGGAAAAAACCCCAGAGACAGTAAATGTGGCTGTACAGAAAGAGTCATATGAAGGTAGGGCTACAGGTGTAGGTTTTAACCCCGTACAGAAATTACCTGCATACGAATTCTAAATCATAGGAAAAATAAAAATGTGGAGCATAGCACATAAAACACATAGACACAGAGATTTCCCACTGGATCCCAAAACCGGGACTACTAGCTTGATTTTTCATTATGTTCGTTTCAATGTTACAATACATATTTATACATGCCGAAGCATCCAATACCATGGAACGAAAACCATCACGTCCAAAACCATGGACCGAAAACCATAGGTAGGTTCGACCAACCTAATATAGGGTCCAAAAACAAATTTCGTGGAAAGTATATAACACAACCCAACAATCTCCCACTTGTTGTTTTCTTTCCATAGGGGTCCACAGGAGAGCTTAGTCATTTTTCCAGCCCTGAAACATCCATTGTTTCTCTACACCAAGAGAACTTCTCAGAGCTC